>VDFB02176038.1:0-13064 GCA_007258455.2 Sequoia sempervirens | reverse complement strand
ATATATAAAGAAAAGGAAGGCTAACAAATGAAATGAAGAATATTCTATTTTTGAAATGGAATAAAGTCAAAAAAATTCAGCCCCTTTCAGACGTCTTATTTTATAGGACTTGTGTAGTAGTTAACTAATGTGCCTCTACAACGAATTTAGAAAAGAATATTACTTTCCTTGTTGATCAGTTTTGCATGGTGATTCATTCTAGTTTAGTCCAGTGGAACCTATTATTGTAGATATGGATGTTGGGAACCTTGATTTTTGGGCTACATGTTATTTTTGGAGGGAAACATATGTTGTAATAATTCTATATATTGTATGTTTTTCCTCATTGTAAAGATCAAAAGATTGAAGTATGATTTGCAACCAAGTACTTATATTTTTTTGATTTTATGCATTTAAGAGTTTTTTTTGAATTGTTTAGTTTAGAAAGTGAGTTTTGAAGAAAAAGTTTTCTCTATACCCCAATGAAGATTTTTGGAGTTGGTACTTGTTTCTTATTTATTCTCATCAATAATAGAAGAAACCGGACTTAAAACTATCTTTGAATCATCACTGGCAAATGGTATTTTTCTTTATTTTTGTTGATATATGATTTCTTTTGGGAGAAGAAAAAAAAATGATGATGGTTGTTGGTTTAAAATGGATTCCATTGAATATCACACTATGGATGAATGTGATTGTGTAAGCATTACAAATTAATTCATTCATTAGTTTATCTTTCATAAAATAAAGTTCCCTTAATAAATTATATGTTTGGAATGTTAGGATGAATATTTGTTTGCATGCATTCTCTCATGAACTCTGAATTATCTTTTACTGCTTATTTACAAATTTGTTAGTTAGATAGATTTAGTATATATATACAGAAAACAAAAAAGGTATATAAGAGAAAATATCTAGTTTGTTATCCTCAAATCAACAGGCCCCTTTGAATATTTCAACCTCATTAACCACTTTGCAGAACAAAAATGTTGTGAACCAACCATTGAGACCTTGGAGAGTAGTTAGTTTTTTAGATAAGTTACCATTTTCAAGAGAATTTAGGTAGTAATACCTCGCTTGCATGTTCGTGTGTCAATTTGGCCATCAACAATTCCAACATCCACAATAGCACTATTTAGAAAAATTCAAGGTATGTGCCAACATAATAGTTTTAGTTTTGTTGAATTAAGGATGGCTTCCACAGCTCGTGCAACAACTCCCACTCCTGCAATGGCTCCTACTCCTGCAAGAACTTCTGCTCCTACATTTTTCAAAGGACTATGTGTATCGCCTCCATGCAACAGGTCTCGCCCAACTGCTTTGAAGGTGAAGGTTCAACCCACGATGCACAAAAAGGATGTCCCAACTGCTTCTAGCACTCATCTAGCTAGTGGAAAGCCTTTAAATTTAGCATGGAATTCATCACTCTTTGATTAGGGTTTGAGGGTTCATGACTACAAGACGAATGCCCAAGATGGGCTCGACGTTAGGATAAAGCAGGCTAGGGGGATTGATGGGCTCAGTGTGGGGGTTGCAGGGGCCTGAAGGACGGATTTTGGGCATCCCATGAATGAGAATAGCGACATCCAGGATTCAAAGGGCTCCTTCAGGGATGTCGTTAGGTTTGGTGGACTGACAAGAAGTGCGGGTTCACATGCTAAACCTAATGATGGGAATGTTAAACCTGCTAACCCTAGGTGTGGTGTTGGCCTCAAGCGAAGTTCTCCATTCCCAATATGTTTGTCTTCCTTTGTTCCTGAATTTTTTCTAGAGAATCTAGCTTCTGAACGAGAGGATTTTTTGTCAAACCATGCCATGATTTGTCGATTCACTAGGATTTGGCTGAAACTTTGTGATTTGCATGCTTGGGTCATGAAGAACTGGTAGGAGTATATGGGGGGGAGATAAGCATTTACCCCTATGCAAAGGGGTTTTTTATTCAGGAATTTGATTCTCAGAAAGAAAAGGAGTTGGTAATGGAGTGTGGCCCTTGGATTTTCCAAGGCAATTTTTTGTGTATGAAACCCTGGTTTTTGGAGTTTGACCCACAAACGGAAATTTTCAACTCAGTATATTTGTGGGTTAGGCTTCCTTATCTTCCCATTCAATTTTGGGAACTTGATTGTTTGAGGGCCATTGGCAATGTCCTTGGAAGTTATCATTGCACTGTAGAGGAAATGATCAGCTACCAGAATTCCACTTGACCTCATATTTGTGTCGAAATTGACTTGGAAAAGGGCCTCCATGCTGAGATGCTTTTGAATGTAGGAAAAAAATGTTGGAGGCAGCCTCTTGATTATGAAAATTTTTATTTTAGATGCAAATGATGTTTTGCAATGGATCATTCTACTTCCCATTACCAGAAGTAGCATGCCCTTGGGAATCAAGTTTCAAGAAAGCCTTCGTGGTGGGTAGGAGTTGAATCGCAACACTATGTTGTTCCTCCCTCTTCTCCTAAAGCTCCAACAAAGTCTCAAGCCTCTCTAAAGGGAATCCATACTTCTTCTTCTGGGGTCCATCCTCTAACCCCCCCTAATAGGATTTCAGAGAACTTGGTGGATGTAGCTCCCATAGATGGGAAGCAAGGTGCCGCAAATAGTGTTGCTTTAACAATTTCTGATCGTTCCTCATTGTCTTCAGGCCCTCCTAATCCTACTGGTTTAAATTCCATTTGTTTTTGATCAGTTTGATCGAACACTTTCTGGGGAGGTATTAGGGAAGGTACCCCTAGTAGAGGTGGATCAAAACATGATGGCATCACCTCGTTTCGAGAAAGAATGGATAGAGGTAAAAGGGAGGGAATTTGTTCAAAACAAGCATAATATGTTGCTCAAATCAACCAAAAAAGGAGGAAATTCCTTTGAGGTGGCTCTTTGAAGGCCAGGTTGTATTTTAGATTTGGGCATGGTGGTTGTGTTAGTTGGATGTATGGGCTTCTTTGGTTTGGGATAGTTTTCTTTGAATTGTATTTATTTGAGCTACAACTAGAGGTTTTCTTCCTGGTTCTTTCCTATCAGTATGCTCTTTTGAACCAGGATTTTGTATTGTTTATTTATATATATCTAATATATTATAGTGGCTTGCCACTTCTTTGCTTTAAAAAAAAAAAAATAGTTTTATGGATAGTGGCGGTGAAAACAATGTGGTGGCTTGGCATATTAAACCTCCTAGTGAAACCTACCATAAGTGGTGTGCAATTCTATTTGATTAAAGAGGGGTGACTTAAGATCACAATATGGAATGTAGCATGGGATAATACAGAAGGATAAGCTATATATCTTTGGGAGGGCAACCATGAAAAGGGTATCTAGTGAAGTGAAGATAATGATCCATGGATCTCTAGGTAATGTGTAGTGGATCATGATGGGCCAAAAAAGGGCGACATGTAAGGGACATGATGTATTCCATGTGTGTAATTTAATTTTACCTTTTACCCAAACTCATGAAACAAAAAAGGGTTTTAAAGGAGATTCTTAGCTTCCAAATTCTCAATATATAAATTATTCTTTTACTTTGAAATCTAATAAATACTATTGTTCATTTCTATTTGAATTCTATGCGACTAAAAGTCTTGATTGATAGGTTGATTGAAAACATCTTATATCTTCAACAAGATTACATTTTGAATCAAATATGCATCACATCTCTATGCTGCCTACATACTCATAGGACTAAAAAATGAATTTCATGAAGTTTCAATTGCTAAGGTGTATTGGTCAAGTATACAGTTTTTATATTTCTAAATCTTTGTAATAAAAAATTCATAATTAATTATTTTACTTGAAAACAAATTTACAAAAAGTATGTAATCACATCTGACATGAGTACTCTAATTTCTATATTTAAAATATTATAAAAAAAAATACATTACTCATTGTGGCTAGGGTGTATTCTACAAACACTCCACTTCTATTTCTTTTCCAAAATTTGCTATAATTAATCGTGATTAAAAATTTCTAAATTTTCACCAAATAGATTTTCTTTAAATAAACCTAGTAGTTTAAAACTACATTCAATTTGCTACAGATTCTATTCTTACATATTTTTGAAATAATATAGATAACTTGTTCAATTTTTAATGTCAAGTTGTCTAACTCTGATTTTCTGAATTTTCATCGCCACTTAGGGGCCTGTTTTTTCCATGATGATCCTGCACATACCCTTCTAAGTGGGGAAAGCGAAATATAAAAAATACACAAGCATGAATAGAGAAGAGATATAAATAGGACTCATCAGGGGATATGTTGAAGATTCTCCTAATCTTGAAGACTTTGAACCTCTAATTTTTTTCCCCTTCTCTCTCTAATGGTGATTATTTGCATACCTTTAGAGGGGAGATAGGTATTAAGTTCTCTTTAGGATGTAATAATGAGTGATTTGAGTGAAAACTTTTTTAGAAAAGTGATTCACTACTGGATGCTTTTAAAAAAAATTCCTATTAAAAATACTTAGTTTAATGCTTAGGGTACTAAGTGATGGGAAATATTATTTCAAGAAATTTGAACTTCGACACATATAACTTGGTGGTACATGAGTCTAAAAATTTGCATTGAGGGTAACAAGTGTCTAATGATTTTGTAGTTTAGGCTATTTGGTAATAGGTTCCTAAGACTTCTAGTATTTTTTGTGTCCTTCCTAAAAACACACAAAGGTAGTGGGCATCAAAAAGAGTGTAGAAATATAAGGTAGAGATTGCAAGTAGGAAATTTCTTATTTATGCATCGAAATTTAAGGAGGTGTGGAAGGAACATAATATGATACATATTTCAATACATTAGAATACAATAATTTTGTAATTCCATATTTATAACATAAGCACACAAATCCATGAGTGAGATAAAACTATCTAGTTGCACTCCCTCAATGTGTGATAATAATCTTTGAAATGGTGTGAAAGGGAAACCTTTGAGTTTTCACCTTAGGTTTGGACACCTTTCCCACATTTCATGAAAGGGAGTGTTATAAAAAGAAGGTGAAATGTGATGGATTGAAATGCAAGGATGGAATGCGGGTTTGATGGATTTAGACAAGGTATGAGATTAACTTACAGCCTAATAGGTGAGTCAACTAGCCCTTCACCACATTTGAAAATGTCTTAATGATGAAATGCAATGATCCAACTAGGCTAACAATGCAATTTGTGGTTCTGATGCAATTACAAAAAGTATAAAATTTCACGGACAAATTTGGACAACAAAAATGAGTAGATTAGGATACTATGCATCTATGATTCAAAACTAGAGTAGAAAATGGAGGACACAGACACCCAAAGTGTGAGTATCCTTGTATTCTTTTATGGGTCTATTTTTTGGGATACTCTAATGTCATGTCTAAGCTTCAGATTCTTTCCTTTGGATATGTCATAACACTACCAAATATTTCTATAACTGAGTTTTCGTGACTTGACAAGGTGTATGACAAAAAAATGCAACAACAAATAATTTATCTTCAACACCTCTTCAATCTTCTTCAACCTGAAATCACGCTTCAATGGATTCCTTGAAGGATTGAATTCATGCACATCACCTCAAGGTCTTGATCTTGCTTTCTTTAATTATTGAATGCTTTGGAGACCTACCAAAGTGTTAGCCTTCACAAAATAATAACAATATGAATACACATAAACTCACATAGAATTGGACATGATGCTAGGATCTTGAATTGTTGCAATGAAGATCTAAAATTCTACTCTTGACGTGCTCAATAGTGCTCTTGATCACAAGTTTGCTAATAATTTCTTGATTAGGTTTGAAAATGATGAAATAAGTAGGTATTTATAGGAATTTGTTCAATTTCCTAAAAATTAAATCCTAACGGCTGACTTTAGACAATTGAATTGCAAATATTAATTATTGAGACTAATATATTTGAATTTGTATCCAAAATAGGGGGACACTCATTCCCAGGGCACAAGTGTCCTTGCCCTATTTTTTGGGATTTTAGGTATCGTGGGTAAGGTATTAGATAGATGTGATTGATTCCCACTTTAAACTCCTCAAGAATTGTAAAATTAGGCCATAGAAAGCATAATTTAGGAAATTAAATACTTAATTAGGTACAATAATTTAAGGGGGTACCAAACATAAGGTGAAATTTTCATGGATGACAATTTACGACACTACATTTAGCCCCCACTTTAGTGTGAGTATCCACTGTAGTGAGAGTATGAACTTATGCTTAGACTCACACTAAAGTAGAGAAGTATATGTCAAGAGGGATTTGAATGCACAAATGTTGAAGAGAAAGGATGATTAGGGATCAAGGGAGGTGATCATGCCCCCAGGACCCAAGATCCCATGGCAAGACAACATGAGTAAAAAGGAACACACACACATATCATATGCAACAATACAACATACACTAATATACATGTTAGAAAATATAAAGCATACACAACAACACATGACATGATGGAACATAAAAATAATGATGAAATGAAAAAAAACATGATGTAAACATGAAGAAGACACACAAAGGATACACAACAAAATAAATGGTTAGTACTAAAAGATTTGAGTCAGTAAGGTGAAGAGACCTTAGTATTAAATTGTCTCAAATACCAAAAGTCATCCATCAAACAAATGTTAGATCACATGAGGACTATCAAGGTATGTTATGCCACATCACTCATGGGCCACATGTATCTATTGGTTAGCAAGTTGTGTTATGCTAGGTGTCCATGTAATATGATGGGTTCCATAAGGCTAGCAAGTTGTGTTATGCTAAACACTCATGAAACACATGAATCCACTAGAAAACAAATTGTGTTATGCTAGGTGGCCATGTTAAGGTGTTCATGACTCATGCAATATAAAAGTTTGATATTTGCTACGTGAATCATAAGCATGAAGGTAACATGGGCTAGTGAGGACCGTTTTTCACTAGGTGACCCCCAGGGTAGCAAAATGAGAAACACACTAGGTTTAGTGAGGACCATTTTTACTAGGTGTGTACCCATAACCATACTAACATTTATACTCCCTGATAACCTTGATAAGGTGATACAAAATGTTATGCCAATGCTACACTAATTTCAATACCTGTTAACAAAGTGAAGCAAAGAGAAATATCAAATTCACCTAAGGGGGTGCAAAAACTTGCCTGAGGCACAAAAAAAGATAAGACTAAATCCTCAAGGGGTGTTGTATAAACACCACCACAAAAGGTGACTTACAAAAAAAAAGGGGGGATTTTATCAATACATGAAGGTCACACCTTAGGGAGCATCACACATGACATCACCACCAAGAGAGGACTAGTCCGAGGAGAAATTTGCAATCTTAGGGAACACTAGGCATCATGTTACCAAATGAAGAATCTTACATGCCAAGAAAAGTCACACCTTTATGGACATCGGCTTTAATATCACCACAAAGGAGACATAATATATGATTAAGAAGGCCAATTTTGCCGACAAGGTCACTCTTCTAGGAGATGTAAGCAAGTTGAATCTCAAAGAAGGGACCATTCCTATCAAATAATGAGCGATGGAGATCATGCCCCCCTTAAAACGTTAGGCATAGCTACATAATTTTTCTTATGAGATAAAGAGGGATCCCCAGTTAGATATAATACTACCAGATAAGGCTACTAACCCTTTCCCCAAATGAAGGGAAAACGGCTGAGCCTAGATGTTATGATGATATGCTACTCCTTGCAAGTGAAGTATGGATTCATGGAAGTCTATTTTATATCATCATGCATGGTAGTGAGCATTCGAAGTTGATACTAAACCACTACATGATAAGGAGAAAATTATATGTATGGTACTACTTTATCATGTGTTCAACTTGGTCCCCATAAGGGCCCAATTATTTCAATTTATTCTTTAAATCATAACACTCATTTGTATGGTGTTTGAACAATCTATGATATACATAGTAGAGTGTATTTTCATTATTTTTTTTATTAGTTTCTCATTCAGGCATAGGTGGCAATATAATTAATCCCTTATCAAAAATTATAGCCAATTCCTCTTCAGTCTTTGATATAGGATGTAGGATATGCAATTTCTCAATTTTATATTTCTTAGTTAGTGGAGCAATGGCTTGTTGTAAAGGTGGAGGATCTTGGTAACCTTGTCCTTTAATATCTTCAAATGGTGTTTGTTCCAAGAGAGAGTGGACTTCATTTTCATTCTTAATCTCACATCCCCATTCCCTCAAAATATGAAAGCCTTGCCCATATTTTTGTTCCAAGTTGATGGGTGTGTTTGTAACTTGATGCTCATATGATGGAGGGTTGGTCGATGTGATTTCCTTATGATTGTTATTGATAGGTACTTCCATGTGCATTGGTTGAGGTATGCTTTGTGGCTTACTTTTGGGGTGTAAAAGAGTGAACATTTCGAGTGGTGGCATGGTAAGATGTTGGTATGGGGTAGTAGGGAATTGCATTAAGGGATAAAAGGTTGAATTATTCTCAAGGATTTGTAAGGAAATTTGTATGAATTCCTTCATTCTCTCATCATCTTCGTGTAGGAACTCATAAATACTTGTAATAGGAGATAAAGTATCATGAATTTCATTATCATAATCAGGGTTATTTCCAAACACAGAGCTTGAAACATCCACCAAGGATTTCAAAGAGGCCAAAAATTTGTCAAAACATTGAGCCATTATGATAATATAACGCTTGTTCTAAGGTTCAGACTATTATGCAACACATGACTAGAAAATAGATAACAAATTTAGATAGAGGCTCCTTAGAGGGTTATGTCACATAAATTTGAGCTCCGAAAGGTAGGACAAAAGCACCCAGGGTGTTTATTTCCTAGGGAGGGTTTCAAAAACTTCAAATTTTGATTATTTATGGTGTTGTTTAAGGTTCTTAGATCTATATTCAAATAGGTTTGACAGTAAATTGTTTTTCATATTTTTTCTAATTTTAGAATTGTAAACTTAACCATGCAAACATGCAACAATGCAGAAAGTAAATGATAATTTTGAATTGTAGAAACTGAATTTAGATAGAAAAATCCAATAGAGAACACATAAATAGATATGTGATTCAAATTTCAGTCAAAAACATCAGGACATAGGTTCCCAAGGCATCTATGTCCTAGACAGGATGACTAGAAATTGAAAGCTTGATTATGCTTGTTACTATTTAAGGTTTCCAATTCTATGCACAAATAGTTTTAACAGTGAAATTTTTCCATATTTTGCTAATTTTATGACCATGGAAATGAAAAATGAAAGAGTGAAAATATATGAAATATGAATGACAACTTTTGAATGCAATTTTTAGATACAAGATGCAATGATTGACTAATTCTAAGATGCAAGGTCCCAAAAATGATGATTTTATACAATTTTGAAATGAAACTATGCAATTTTTCACCTTTTTAACCTTAATGAAAGATGCCTAAATGAATCCAATGCACAAATTTCAGATTTTAATGATCTAATGAATGAAAATTGAGTGTAGATCTGATCTAAGAGGATTGAAACAAACCTATTGCAACCTATGATGTAATATGATATGCATTTTTTTGTATTTTTATGACTTTTATGATGCAAAATGAAACCCTAAATGAGCAATGCAAAATAATGATATGAAAAACCTAGATCTAGGGTGAATTTTCAAAAGGTGCATAATGTTAATAGGTCAGGTTCACCAAAAAATCAAATGGTGTGAAAGGGAAACCTTTTAATTTTCAACTTACTGTTTGACACATTTCCCACATTTCATGAAAGGGTATGTATGAAAAGAGGGGGAAGATGTGATGTATTGAAATGTAAGGATGGAATGAGGGTTTGATGGATTTTGAAAAGGTATGAGATTGACTTACATCCTGATAGGTGATTCAACTTTAACCCTTAACCAAATTTGGAAATTTCATAATGATCAATACAATGATCCAACTAGGCTAACAATGCAATTTGTTGTTCTAATAAAAATATAGAAAGTACATAAGTTCATAGATAAATTCAGACAATAGAAATGAGTAGAGTAGGACACTATGCACCTATGATTCAAATCTAGGGTAGAAAATGGAGGACACAAATTTCAAAGGCGTGAATGTTCTTGTAATCTTTTTTGAGTCTATTTTCAAGGTCCTTCAATGTCATATCTAAGCTTCAAATTCCTACCTTCAAAGCTATCGAAACAGTGCCAGATATTTTTATAACTAAAGTTTTGTGACTTGACAAGGGGTGTGACAACAAATTCAACAATGAATAATTTTTCTTCAACACCTCTTCATTCTTCTTCAACTTGAAATCACCCTTCAATGGCTTCTTTGAAGGACTCAAATATTGCACATCACCTCAAGGTCTTGATATTGCTTGCTTGAATTCTTGAAATCTTGTATGCTTGAATACTTTGGAAAACTACCAAAGTGTGAGCCTTCACAAAACAATAATAGTATGAACACACATAAACTCACATAAAATTGGACATGATGTTAGGATCTTGAATTCTTGCAATGAAGCTCTAAAATGCTACTCCTAACTTGCTCAGTAGTGTTGTTGATTATAATTTTCAAATAATTTGTTTCTTAGGTTTGAAAATGATGCAATATGTAGGTATTTATAGGAATTTATTCAATTTCCCAAAAATTAAATCCTAATGCCTAACTTTAGATAATTGAATTGCGAATATTAAATTGTTGAAATTGACATATTTGAATTTGGAGCCAAAATAGAGGGACACTCACACCTAGGGTGAGAGTTTCCTTGCCCTATTTTTTGGGATTTTAGGCTCTGAAAGAAAGGATTTAGATAGATGTAATTTATTCCAATTTGAAACTCCCCATATAAATTAAGTCGTGCCAGGCTACAGGAAAATGGGCAAAGCGGGAAATTAGATACCGGGACATTAGGTCCACAATTTGCTGGGGCCAACATAAGGTAAAATTTTCATGGATGAAAATTTACATGATGCTACAATCCCTAAAATAAGTATACCGGAGCAACTCATCATCATTAGAAGGCGCCTCAGGCCAGGTTTCAATGAAGATGGTGCCAATAATAGTGTAGTACGGAAAATTGTCACTCTTGACAATTTCACACTATGTTTTTCTCTCCCCTAAATTATTGAGCCTAATTGACCCTCTAATTTCCTAAATTATGTATTTCAAGGCCAAGTTTTACCTTTTTTTGAGAAATTGCAAGCATGGAACAAATTCATTTATTTAAATTTTTTCCACTGACACCTAAATCTGCAAAAAATAAGGCCTAGACTGGGATGCCCTTAGGCAATTTTGTCCCCCTATTTTATCAAACTCAAAATTTGAATATGCTAGTGTTAGCATTTTAACACTTGAAATTCATGTTCCCAATGTCGGCTATTAGGATCTATTTTTTAGGAAATTAGAATAATTGTATATAAATGCCTGGTTATTGCATCACTTGAAATGTAACAAGGAATAACAAAAAGAAAGAGATGAATATTAAGAGCAATACTTATTTTCAAGAGAAATTCAAGAGCAATATTTTAGAGCTTTATTATAGAAATTCAAAATCCAAGCATCATGTCAAATCTTAAGTCAGTTCATTTATGCTTAAGTTATCATTTTTTGTGAAGGCTAACCCTTGTTGTAGGTCTCCAAGAAATTCAAGCAATCAAGCAAACAAGATCCAATACCTTAAAGTGATGTGCATGACTTCAGTCCTTCAAGGAATCCATTGAAGGGTGGTGAATTGCAACACTTTGTTGATTCATCATTCCTTCCTATCATTTATTAGTTGTATCATTGACATTGCCATTATGGAAGTGGAAATACTAACATGGGGTTTCACTAAGGCAATCCCCTAACTAGCACAATATTTCTTCTCACTTTGAATGTGTAAATTTTAGGTTTGGAGAGGATTGAAGGAAGTGTGAAGATAATTTATTCATTATTGCATTCAAATTTGTACACCTTCCGAGCTCACAGAAACTCACCTACAAAATTATCTGACAGTGATCCGACAAGTTTGCAAGAGAAAATAAGTCTTAGATCTAACATCAAAGGACTACAAATAGAACAAAAGTTCTCCTACAAGGACATAGACACCTTTGAGTGCCTTTGTCCTTCTATTCAAACCAAAACCAAACATTCAGAATATGGACACAATACTCTGCCCTTCTCAAATCTTCCTACAAATCCATGTTATATTCTGTCAATTGCAAGAATCTTATATTTTTCATATTAGGGTACATAATCTAATTAAGTTAATCAAGGAAAATCAATTCTAATATATTCCAAGACTCAAAAAGATATATATCTAAGTCTGATTGACTCGCCTTCATGGTTGAAATTCAATCTAATCATGTCATTGATCTCCATCTTAATGAAATCCTAGAAAAAGGAAACACACACAAATTAATCCTAGGTTTTATACATTAAACCTAGGGTTCCATTTTTCTTTGTTACATTTTGGTGAACCTAAAATTTTGACAACATACACCTTTTAAAATATGAAGTAATTCAACCCTAGATCTAGAGTTAGTATTTCATTGTTTTGCATTGTCCGTTTAGGGTTTCATTTTTGTATCATAAAAGATATAAACATTCAAAATATGTCATCTCATATTGCATCATATGTTGTAATAGGATTACTTTTAGTTCTTTAGGTCAGATCTACATTCAAATTTGTATGCATTATTGTCATTTGTTGTTCAAGCATTGCTACACATTTGCATTTGAGTTACATTGTATTAAATTGAGAAAAATTCAAGAAAAATACTCAATTCAGACTTGTTTGCACATAGATATAGAACCCCTAAGTAGTCTTATAAATATTCAGACTTTAAGTTTTCGCCTACTCTATCTAGGATAGAGACACCCTTAGGAAACTTTGTACTGCTATTGGTGGTTGAACAAATTTTTCTAAGATCTTTGTCTTTGTTTTCTTAGTCTATGTCTTCTTGCCAATTTCTTATTTGGAATTCTGAAAAGATGTTATTGCAAGTGAAAGAAAAGTGTCATTTTTCTTAATATATTGAAAATCTAAAAAAACTATGGCATTTTTTTAAAAAAAATTATTAGATCTATAGGACAATTGTTTACATTTTCTGAAGCATTGCATAATTTGGGTAGATCAGTTTCATTTTTGTTTAAAAAAAAAAACCCCTAGGTTGTTACAACACATTGCAAA
>VDFB02176037.1:78261-88763 GCA_007258455.2 Sequoia sempervirens | reverse complement strand
GGAAACACTTCTTTCAATCTATTTTCCATTAGTTTCATTACTATCTTGTATACTATATTGCATAATGCAATGGATTTGAAATCACTCATCTCCTTTGCTCCTTTTTTCTTTGGGATCAAAGCCAAAAATGTATGGTTCAAAGCACCTAGCATTGTATTTTTCTTCCTAGATTCCTCCAAAGCATGCACCAGATCCAAACCTATAATCTCCCAAAAATTCTAGAAATAACCCATAGTAAAACTGTCTAGTCTCGACACTTTGTCCGAGTTAAGCTGGAAGGTGGCATTTTTTACTTCTTATGTTGTTACTTCTTTATAAAGTTTCATATTTAGCTCTAGGCTAACAAGGGTAGGGATGTTGCAAAGTATCTTTTCTTTCTCAATCATATGACTCACTATTTCTTTATTCAGAAAAGACTCAAAGAAACATACCACTTCTCTATTGATCTCCTCTCCCATAGTGGTAATGGTTTCATCCTCATTTTTAATTTTGGTATCCTATTTCTACTTCTATTAGCTACCGTAGTTTTGTGGAAATATTTCATGTTTTTGTCCCCATCCTTCCACCATATCTCCCTCGAATTTTGCCTCTAGTAGAATTCTTCCCTTTCTTGAACTTCTTCTAGTTCTTTCTTCAACTCTTTTTCTCTTAAAAAATCATCAACACTCATACCTTTCTCTATTACCATCTTATTCAAAGTCGACATCTCATTCTCAATCTTGTCCCAATCCTCAAAAATATTCTTAAAATGTAGCTTGTTCTACTCCAATTTATACTTGATATAGCTTGTTTTTTTAATGATCTGAAAAAATTCTAGATTGATTTCCCACTTTCACCTCATTCAACCACCACTTTATTAAGTCCTTCAATCCTTCATCCCTTAACAACATATTCTAAAACTTAAAGGGGCAACACTTCAGAGCACTTCCATAAGTTAATTGAAATTGAACTGGAAAATGATCAAACCCAGTGAATGAGAGTATGAAAGTTTCATGTGAAGTAGAATGGTCTTCCCAATCACCAACAAGCAAGAATCTATCTAGCCTCTTAGCAATTTCTATAAACCCCTTCCTCCTATTTGTCCATGTGAAGAAGCCATTCTTTGGGTGAACCTCCTTTAGATCATTCTACTCAAAAAAGTCTTTGAAAATCCAATTGAATATGGGATATATGCCACATTCTACCTTCCTTTTTTGAATTATTAAGGGTCTCATTAAAGTCTCTTGTAATGCTCCGCCACGCAACCCCAAAGGAAACTAATAAAACACACATTTATGGTACATTTTTTTTTAATTAACTAACATGCAACATTATAATAACATACATCACATGAAATGAAACTATACATGTATAACATATAACAAAGTCCCTTGGGGTTACATGACTACATTACTTTATAACTCGACATCATTACATTACATGAAAGGTAGGGTACACCAGTATCTATAAGTTAATAGCATGATCAATGAAAATACACTAATAACATAAAGATACATCATTCAAGGATAACATCAATACAATAGTACTTCCCAACATGAACGAGAATAGTACGATAACATGGAATATACAAATGATATGTGTGAGTACAAGTCATGAAGACTAGATCCAAGTAATATCTCTGAAGTCTTTGCATCTGGATTCAACTCTGCACAACTAGATCAAGGGCTGGGGACCCAATGGGGTGCACAACACATTCCACCTGACCACGTGGACCTGAAGGCCCACCCCCCGTGCTAGGAGAAGACAAGAAGGACCTCAACAAATACCATCAAATGAAAAAAGGATTACAAGACTTCACAATGTGAACAACAATAATAAAAGATAACATTCATCACAAGAAACAACCAATCCAAGACAACATATCCAAGCATTAATGAACACATGACAACATTCGCTTCCAGAGGCTCAAGAACAACAAGAGGGGAACAACATCATACAAGTTTATTAAAGAGTGGAGTGTAATCACATAGCTAGTCATGAGTTATCTTAGCATAACCTTCCTAGGCTATCGACCCCCATCCTAGGTTTCCTGGTAACCTCTACCAACCCCCCATACTCGCTATGCGGGATCAACATACCTTGCAAAACTACTATGCAAAGGCAAGGCAATTGATCTTGCCATTCCAAGCCTTCCCACTCATCCCAAGCCTAAATGGACACTTGGGCCCATGAGTGAGGCTACATTATTTGAATTAATGTGTGGAAACTACCCTAAACCCGTAATTAATTAATTAAGTTATCACTTGATTTAAACTCACAATGGGTTATCCTGAACCTACCACTTTGGGTGTTGATCCCCACTGAAAGCCACTCCCCAAACTAACAAAAAATCTCAAAATCACAAATGACAAAGCCAACTTGCACAAGAAACCAAATCAACAAATAACTTCACCAAGTAGGGCATGCACCATGTGCTAGAACTTCAAGGTAGTAAAGCAGCACTCAAGTGCAGAAATTTGAAGCCACATAAACTCAACCAAATTAAGATCAACCATCATTAAGTAATAGAATCATAGATGCCCACTTTGAGGTGAAACAACATAAAACTCAAATAAATACTCCAGGCTTGATATGGGTTATCCAAGGCAGGTCCTCCTAGGTCACCGACCCCCATACCAACTCTTGCTAGAGAAAACCAAAGTCCCCTCTAACCTTTGGAAGACACTCAAAATACTAACACAAAGGTTCCTCATCAAGAAAAGACAACAGAACAAGATCTCAAGAACTATTTTCAATCCACAATTAACGAGTGGATACATCACGACAAGATCATAAAACTCAATCCAAAACTACATAATAACCTCAAAGCAAAATTAACCACAAAATCCATAAATCTTCTTAATAACCATTGGACCCAAATAGGCTTCCTCCATAAAACTGTAACCATGAATCATCCAAAATAAACATATCTACTTAATTTCCAAATTCACTCACATAATTCATTACAAGGAAATATTCCTCAAAAACCATAATTTTCATAATAATTAGTTGGCACAAGCAGGCTCCCTCCATATATCAATAATCAGAAACACAAAGATTTCACTAATCAAACACCATAATTAAGGCAAGTAATCAATCAACCACAAAAACATTGTTTCCACATTTCATTTTACTCACTAATTTAACTTAATACACTATCCACACAATAATTTTCAAATGTCTATGTTTGCAAACTACTCATCTATACTTCAATTTACACAAACATGCAATACACCAAATAACTATACTAAAGAAACTATATTGTTCACCACCATTCATCCCTATCAACTAGTTAATATGAAACCTTAAAGTTAACTTACAACTTAACATTACAATATTTCAGTCATTTAGTTCATTTATCTATAGCAACTTAAATGGTCAAATTAACTAAATAACATTCCCTTTAATTTTTTCATTATTTCCTAAACATATAATAATCACACATTCACATATACATATAAACTTACATACTCAAATATATTCTTTTAAATCTACAATGATTAATACTATAAAGAGAAATTTAAGACAAAATTAATAGAAGCCTACTATGTTATTCCCAATTATCCTTGCTTGATACAACAAGAAAAAAATAACTTTTAGATTATTAACCTGTGAACATATAAGAATATGACTTGATAGTATAAATATAAGCATTTAAGACATTAATGTTGTTTATATTTATACCAATACTTATACAAATATATATATATATGGATTTAGATATATTCGTATTTATATACCTATACTCCATCATATATTTAGATATGTATATTTATTCATAAAACTAAAAGTAGATTCAATATCCCAAATTACAAATGGTCACATCAATTGAATAGACATATATGGTTATTTATATTTAACAAGTAGCATTTATTTTGGAATAACAGTTTATACCACGCCACTGATTCTATAAGAAAGAAATCGAATCATTCATTTCTCCTTACTAACACTGAGGTTGCTAGGTTAAAGGGCCCGAAAATGCAACAGGGGTTAGCTCCAAAATATACACTGATGTTGCATTCTCATTAAACGAAAATGATGAAGATGAGGAAATGAAGCAAAAAGCCCAAGGCTGAGGTATATGGAGGAGGACTCGAAGAACATCAACCATGCTAAAAAAATGATAAAATTCCCACATGCGATCTTTAGCAATACAAAAGTATGAAAAGGAATAGGAAGCAATGTTGGGGGCTCATAAGAAACTTCAGTTTACAAAGATAAGGCCTATTAGGCTGGAAAAATAGTGAGTTATTAAGACAGCATGAATGTTATACATGGGTCTATAATATCTGGGAGATGGCAGTGGGAAGAATTCCCTAAGTACAGCGCATCAGCTGACTGGAGACAACAGAGGAATGCTTAATTTATCATAAATGTAACAAAGAGTATAGCCAGAAATAGGGACAATGATCTTGTGGAGGTAGTTGTCGATGTTAAAGAATCAATTAGAAATTGGGCTTATACTACAATATGGTGTGTCGAGTCCACATCAAAATGTAATAAGAAAAAGAATCTTCATCTGGTGGAGTTGCTAACACCCTGGTGGACCGACATGCAGGAGTGGAAACATCGTCAAACAACTGATCTACTTGGTTGAATGCCTTGTAGAACTATGGTCATGATGCCAAGCTTAGATAATATCAAGAAGAATGAAATTGGAAGATTTTTATCATCCATTAAACATATCTATACCAAATTTATGGCTCACACATGTTCATTCATATTTCAAAACAGTTATATTTACTCACACATAAATATATCTATTTTTGTTTACAAAACAGATTATCCGTTTGTGAAAAGTAAACACATAGCAGTAAAGATACACAAAAACTATAATAGTTACATCTGTATACTAAATACATATTCAATGCACATGCAAACTACACTATATATAAAACCCCATTTCTTTATAACAAATAAAAGATTGCTTAACTAGGTGGGATAAAAATTGTTGGGAAATGTAATTTCTCCCTCAAATGAGATGTAAAAATATTAATTAAATTAGAAGTTTCTAGAGGTTCCAGCTGGACTAGAGATTAGGAATAAAGTAAAATTTGGTAAAGTTCTAGAAGTTATTTTTATGTCGGCTAGGGTTGGATAAATTCTAGAAGTCTAGGGTTAGGTAAATTCTAGAAACTTATTTTATGTCAGCCAAGATAAAATAATATGTTAGCCTATATTCTAGATTATTCTAAATGTATCTAAAGTCCTCTATATAAAGAACTCATGTAAATCTTTTTTATGCAAGCAATTCAATACAAATATTTGGAGCAGCAACTCGTGTTTTATTTGTTTGTGTGTTTATTCATGAATTGCTAAATTTATATTTGCTTATTAGTGTTGATCTGTGTCCATCCAACCTATCAAAGTGAGTATTAGAGCAGGTTAGGAGGTGGTTGAAAATTGCCTGCCACCATTTGTGACAGTCATCAGACAAGTATTGTAGCATTGAATGAAATCGCTCAGAATAAACTTAGCAAGGAGGAAGTTGTTTTAATTGCAATTTGGACATAGATGCATCAAAAGTTTTTTTTGAAGGAGTCACTGCCACAGTCCACATTAGAATTTGTCATTCTTTTGATCGATGGTGCTGCAAAAACAGTTGTAGCCGCAGCAAGGAAGAGTCTATTTAAATTTGCAGATTTAAGTCTGAAGGAGATCAATAAAAAAAATATATATAGGAGAAAATTTGCCAGCCATAAGGTAAATTGTATGTGTTTTAAAGAGTTATTTTCTTCTGAGAATTTGTTAAAAGGAAGTTGTAGAAATTTGAATTAAGCCAGCAGAGGGAAGAGACTACAGATTTTGAAGAAAGATAGTTGTGGAAGGAAGGGTAGATTGTTGTATCAAAATCACAGTCAAATTCAAAGGTAAGGTGAATTTTATTATTTGTTTTCAATGGGAAAAATTGGAAAAAGGGTTAAAAAAGAGAATGAAAATTTAGTGGTTGAAAACAATGTTTTGGAAGAAGAATTAACAAAGCTTAAAGAACAATTGGATATTGTTAAAAAGAATAATAGATTCTATTTTGAAATTAATAAAGAGATGCAGAGAGAAAAGTGTAAACTTTTAGATGAAAAATATAATCTTGAAAAGGAATTGGAAAAAGTTAAAGATAAAAGTGAAAAGTTAGGAGAAAAGTTAAAATTATTTGATGAGGTTAAAAAGAGGAATGAAGAGTTAGTGCAAAAGCTAAAATTGTTTGAGAAGATCAAGAAAAAGAATGAAGAACTGGAACAAAGAGTGAAATTGGTTGATGACTTAGAAGTGAAACTAAAGAAATTAGAAGAAGCAAATAGTGTGTAGATGAAAGAAATTACAAAAGTGAATGAATGTTTGAAGTCAAAATTGGTCCATGATGTTGCATACAATACAGATGACTTGAATTTTTCATTTGATAAATGTGTTTTTGCTAAAGAAATTTGTGATAAAAATTGTCAAAAAGATAATGCTGTTAGATATAATGACAATGAAAAAAATGTTGGTTTAAAGATCATGGAAAGAATGGGATACAAAGGTAAAGGTTTAGGAAGGCATGATCAAGGGATGAGAGAGCCAATTAAGCCAATAGTGAGGCCAAAGCATGAAGGACTTGGATATGTGGCAGGTAAAGGAGATAATACAGGTGTAACCAATTTTGTTAAAGAAATGGAATGTGTGCAATGTTGTAATTGTAACAAGAAAGGACATATGAAGGATAGATGTTGGGACTTACATCCTTGCAGTATTTGTGGTTTGAAGAGTCATTCTGAAAAGACATGTTGGAATAGATAGTGCAAGAAAGATTCTCTGGCAGGTTGTATGAAATGGATTCTATGGCAGGTTGTATGAAAATAGATTGTGGATGGAATTACGGATCAAGTTGGCAAAAGATGATAGGCATGTTCAAAAGGTTGTTCAAGTGGAAATTTTCCTATGAAAGAAATCAAGAGAGATTTGTTGGTCTGGCAAGACATCAAAGAAGGTGGAAAGTTACAAATAGTGAGTTTGCAGAGACGAAGACTTCCAGTTTGAAGTTCTAAAAATTTGAAGTTTGAATGACTGCTGCAGCAGTGGGATGAAAGTTGAAAATAGTTGAGGAAAGAGATCTGCAGATTATAGAGATGGTTTGAAGTTTGAAGACTTGGAAAAAGACAAAGGCATTGTCAAGTTTGAAGATATCAAGCAAAGAAAAGGATTTGCAAAGTCAGCAGTCAAGAGCAAGGAAATTTATGCAGCAGCATTTGAGGTCGAAATTAGGGGGGAGTGTTGGGAAATGTAATTTCTCCCTCAAATAAGATGTAAAAATATTAATTAAATTAGAAGTTTCTAGAGGTTCCAGCTGGACTAGAGATTAGGAATAAAGTAAAATTTGGTAAAGTTCTAGAAGTTATTTTTATGTCGGTTAGGGTTGGATAAATTCTAGAAGTTTAGGGTTAGGTAAATTCTAAAAACTTATCTTATGTCGGCCAAGGTAAAATAATAAAAATAATATGTTGGCCTATATTCTAGATTTTTCTAAATGTATCTAAAGTCCATTATATATAGGAGCTCATGTAAATCTTTTATGCAAACAATGCAATACAAATATTTGGGTAGTGGCTGAGTGTTTTTATTTGTGTGTGTGTTTCTCATGGTGTGTTGGTTCATGTTTTGCTTATTAGTGTTGATGCATATCCATCCACCCTATCAAAATCCGTCCTTTGATTGAATCATAGGTAATAGACATTATATTAGTCTTATTCTTTAATTAAGGATGATTTTACCTTTATTAAAACTGAATAGAGGAAGACTAAACTTGGACTCAACAAGCTACCAAAATTTTCTAACAAGAGCTTAACACTTAAGAAGGATCAAAGGAGCCTGAGCATGGATCGATTTTCATTTATAAATTTCAACTATTGTATATTAAAACAACATATAATTATAATTTGATTGACCGATTAATGTATCCTTCGCAGATTTAATTTGATATGACTTGAGTTTAGAGGAAGAAGTTAAAAACAAGGGCTCCCAACCAGTCCTAAGATAGGGTATGCATGTTCTTTACTAGTTTCAATATAGAAGATTGAAGGAAGCTAAGAAAGGTCCCTTGTGGGGACGGATCTCAGTCCTTAGTGAAAGGCACATATAATTATTTGGCTTGCTAGATCTCGAGATTGGCCATTAAGAATTATGATAGTAGAAGCTAAACATGATTTTCCTGGGATAAATGATTTATGGCTCATGGTTGAGGTGTAACTATAGTAACCATTGGTTCCACTCTTGAAATCATGATCAACTACTTTTCTTTCAATTCTAAAGTTGTCACAGGTATGGAAGTCTTAAGAAATAGAGGAATTCTTTAATAACACACCCACATAGCCAAGCTTGATATTGAAGACCTAGAAAAAATTTAGGAAAAACTAGAGCCAAATCAATTCTAAGCAAAGAAAAGGAAACATCCTATCATTTGGAGATACAAATGAGGTGCACTACTCTTTAGTAGGTTGGGTTCTTGGTCAAGTACTTAACAGACCACTCTAGAAACCTTTCCCTCTCAAAACTTGTACCATCCACAAAGAAGCTATGATCACAACCCTTATAATCCCTCAACCAAAACAATGTCGAAACCATAAACTAAAAGGTTCAAGAGATTCATTTTTCACTTGAAGTACAACAAAGAAAATTCAGGCATACCTGTGAGAGGCGAAAATAACAATTAATCTAGAAATTTGTGCACTCATGCTCGCACCATCCAAGTAACTTGACCATGTTTTGCAAGCATGTTTACCAGAGAATTTTCTACAATATATGAGGCAACTTGGTAGGGATTTGGTCTTTCAGTCCTTACACTGACCCATTTTGCATTTTCTTTGAAGTATCTGAAGTCTTTTCATCGAACCCTTTCAGTTCATGATCATTGTGCATGCCCCCAACCTACAAACATTTATCTCATGGATAGATATCTCTGTGAGACTATGTATCAAATGGAGATCTGCAACTCCACTCCCAACTTTCACACTAAATGATCCTCTTTTCCAATTCCCCACAGGGCATGACTCCCGTATCTTAATTCCTAACTTTCGGAAAGAAAACCTCCTCATAAAGATGAATTATCATCTTTAATAGCATGCAAATCATTCAAGGCAAGTGGACTTTCCTCCATCATCAGTTACAAAAGCACCCAATGCATGCTCTTCTTCCAGATGATTTCCCATTTACTAAGGAGAGCAACTACAAAAATTGTTACATGCAATAACTTAAATTTAGATTTTGTATTTTGATTTATTTATCATTTATTAATTATATTATGATTTATTTATTTATTAACTTTTACAATATACTTTTACATTTATATTTACTTATATATTAAATATATATACCTTTTTCTATAATGGTTTATCTTAATGTCTCAAATCATCAAAACCTTTTAATCAAACAAATTTAAATTAAACAATCAAACAAATTTGAATTAATTCATCAACATATCAATCAAAGCCTAACTTCACAAGTGAGCCAAAAGCAACACAAAAACAACACAGATGCAGGGGCACTACATCTCCTACAACCACAACCAACTCATTACTCAAGTTTTGTAATCTAGTGGAGATTTGTGACCATACTTCCCACTTATTTACTATTGAGATAGGTTCACATAAATTAAAGAGAAAGAATCTAAAATTTGTTTTCAGAGACTTTATCTTTATTAACTTCCACTTCTAATTATCTTCTATCTGCTCTCCTCACTTTAACTAGATTCCAAACAACTCCAAGACCCCCAAAAGCCCCATTTGCACCAACAAATTCACCTTTCCAATGCTTCCATCTTTCCATTCTTTTTTCACTTACCTCCTTGCTCTATTTTGTTTCTTGGAACATTACTACATCTACTTTTTCTTGGTCAATTTGGTGCTTGAACAAACGCCACTTGTTAGGGGCATTTATGCCCCTAAAATTCCATGTTATGACCCTCATTGCTCCTTGGGAAGGATGATATCCTTCCCAAATCTAAGTTTCCTATGACCTTTAACATTTCTAGCTATTTCTAGCTTTTTATCATTAGTTTTAGGACCCCTCTTTCCTTTCGATTTGATTTTTGGTTTGTTAATCTTGGGTTGACTTTGTTCGATGGACCTTTCCTCAAAGATTTCTCCTTCTTCTTCTTCAAACTCATTGTCTTCCTTTGATTCAATGCTTACCCTACCTTGTCTTCTTCCTCCATCAACTTAAATCCCTTGTCCAATAACTCTACAAGTTCCTTGTCTAGATTATTGTTCCTTTCCTCCTTCAGGTTCTTATTGCTTTGATTTGTTTCTAATTTTTCTTCTTCAACTACTTTAGATAGAGTCTAGACCTTTTCAGCCCTCTCCTTAGGCTCATATTTTCTTTCTCCACCTTCATGTTGATCATTGCCTATAGGTTCTTTCTCTTCCCCTATAGCTTGCATGTTTATCCCATCAATATCCCCATGTGTCTCTTGAGGGATGGTTCCCATCGACTCCCTAACAATTGCTTCAAAGAACTCAAATATTTTGTCCCCTAAACCTTCATTTGCATATGTT
>VDFB02176037.1:40621-72076 GCA_007258455.2 Sequoia sempervirens | reverse complement strand
GGTGAATCAATTGTATCTTATAAAAACATAAAAACCCTCATTAACATTCAGATACACATGCATTCATTAAACCCTTAATATGTTATGATGCTTAAACATGAAAAGAAGATAATAAAAATTGAAACAACAACACCATGTACAAAAGAGAACACCATGTACAAGGGCTCACTGCCAGAATAGGACACATTGTCTAGAAAGGGTCATAGCCAAGGAACACTACTAGAACAAAGAAAGAAGATAGAAATAAAGTGTTACACAAAAAAAAATTGCATGCAAAACTAGCTCCAACACCTTCTTAGTCTTGTTTGAATGATTGAAGACATATTTTTCTCATTACATCTAGTAGTCTAACACTTTGAAGTTTGCATTGCTCTGCTCAAATTCAAACTCTACAACACTATAATTCACATCACTCACATTACACACACCTATCTTTGTGGGTCACACATCCCTCAAGATATCAACACTTATTTATATTGTCTTCAACCTTCAAACCCTTCTCCAAGGTCAACTATGAACATCAAATGTAAAAATTCAAATTAGGTCATCACCAAACATTCCCATCGTGAAAAGAAGTGAAGGTAGACCACACAAATCCTTAGCTAGGACCCAAATCTATCCTAACATGCTTCACCATGATTCCACAATCCTCAAACACACCTTGCATGTAGTGTCAACCCCAGTTTGGTCGTTACCCATGCAAACACCATTAAATTTTTAAATACACACTTCCTTTGATCAATCCAAAACTTCTAGATGACAAACTTCACCTTAGCACGATCCAAAAAGCACCCTAAAAACCAATAAATTCCTTTGCAACAAATTTCACCTAAAGAATATAAGCATCTTGTATATCCAAACAACACTACCACATACTATAACTTGTAAGGCCATCTTTGAAAACACCAAACCACAAATCCTCTTGACACAAGAAAGAGACCAACACCATAAACCTTCCTTCAGAATCACAAGTCCTGAAACACAACTACGGAGAAATGTGGAGCAAAGAAATTTCTCCCATACACCTCTAAAAAGAACAATTCACACACTAGTGAACACAAATTCTTCTATAAAATGATCCATCAACAAAAAATTTGAATATAGCATCTTTGAACACCTCTAACCAACATATCTAAAGCACACAACTAGATATTTAACCTAGAAGAAATGCGGAGCAAAATTAGAACACCTCTGCAACACTGAACACCATTGCAACACAGTGTTTCCTCTTTTTATCAATTTTTTCAATATCATCAACATATTTATCACTACCACAACCATAACCGGAATCTTATCAAAGCAACACCAAAGGTTGACACTACTAGCTTTACTAATGACAACATAATGCAACTAATCAAAGCAACAATCTCTCTCAACCACTACATAGTTGACACCAATGACAAGACAAGCTTGTTTACATCAATAAAAACACCTTCATACTTGAAAAATCCATATCATAGTGCTACAAATGAAGAAACAACAAAGTTAGAGTTGAAATCCATTGAATATCAGCATGTGGCCAAACCTATTCTGCTAGAAATTGAATGCATTGTCGATAAAAATTTGTTGAAGACTCATGGAAAAGAGTATTTTAGGTATTTGGTGAAGTGGTGTGATCATCCTTTGGAGGATGATTCATGGTTAACCATACATGAATTTTCTACCTATGGTCATTCCATCAATGACCTCATGAATGAGAGTTCATGATCTTTTTCTTCCCCCAAGGCGCCTGATGTAGGGGCATCTCAATTTTGATGTGCAAATTTTGGTTTTCTTTTTGGTTTCTATTTTTCTTTTGTTCCCTTGTCTTTCTATGACAAGTGGTGGGCTTTATGTGGATTTAGGAGACTTGTTCTTCCTTCCTTTTAGCAGCCCAAATATTTTTGGCAGTTACATAGTCTTCAAAAAAAGAGAAAAATAAGGCTGAGTAATGGGTGTATGTTTTGAGAAAGAGAGACGATGGTTATTGGAAAGAAAATCCTATTCCAAGTGCTTGTTGTTAGGGAGTGATTTTGGAAGAGGACCGAGCAAGATGAAGACAAAAATAATAGCACCATAAAAAGAGCTCAAGTGACTAGGACGAGGCGAGTGGAGTGATAGAAAACGCATCTAGACAAAATAGTGTATCGATTGGGGGTTTCTATTGTCCTTTAATTTAGTTGATTGACTTCTTTGAAATCAGCTTGGTTTGCTCTGATGTGTATATGAATAAAGCTATGTTTCCTTGGTCTGAAACTTTGATACTGTTTGTTTGCAACAACATGTGCTAGCATAATCTTGTTGTTTGAAGTTTGTTGTTTGTGAAATCTATTGTTTCTATAGTTGTGTTTAGTTTGGCATAGTGTTAACACTATAATCTCTATATCCCTATCATTGGAGTTTGAGGAAACTTTGTATTTCTTTTTTTTGCAATAAGGAATGAAATTTGGAATTTATGTAGCTTCTTATCTTTTTGATAGTGTAGATACTCTATAATTAATACTTATCCATTAATTAACTATTATATTGAACCTCCCAAACCACTGTATACCCAGATTTTACATAGAACTATAAATTCCCAACCCCCTTCTAAGCCATTTTCATCCTAAATTTATAAACCCTATACATTTCCTTATTAACATATCAAATGCATTATATTAGAAGAAGCAAACCAAACTTATCCATGAGCTTGAGCCACTAGCATGGTCTTCTTTGGGTATCCTAGACTATATTTAGCATGCTCGACCAATTATGTGGCCTCATACATTGTGCTTTCCAACCCCATTCGACTCCCACCACCTTCCATATCTTGGTACATTGCACTTGCAAACTTGTGAATCTATCCATCATCCTCATCATTCACTAGCCCCACCCATCTCTTTAAAAATGCAATCCACAGTTCCCTTGCATTTTTATTTTTTGGAAGCACCTATGTGGCCCTTAGAGTTATTAAATGAAACTTCTCTATTTCATGACCTCTCCTTCTCAGCATTTAGTAATCCATTGGAAAAGGAATCCTACCCTCTAGGTCCACATTCTCCAAGACGTCACCAAGTTCCCCATGAATTTTTTTTTAACACCTTCTTGTAGAGGATCTTAGCATCCTCTTTGTTCTCCCCTTTCATTCAAGATGGTTGCCAAAAATATGGTAGTAATGTTAGAGTTGACCCTATACTTATGTTCAAACCTCAAGAAATCCTCACCCAACACCCATTTCACTGGATGAATAACCAAAATATGGTGCACCTTAAGAGTGTGCTTATTTATGCTTTTTGACACCATTCCTAGAAAGACAATCTATCACTTTTTTCTTACCAACCTCATAGGTGTATCCATCTTTGTACCTTTGTATTTTTGCAACATCCAAAGGGAAAACCAAATTCCATTTCGTATCAATCACTGTATCAGCCACCTTAAAATGTTATGATCATTATGCTCAATTTATTAACTTACACCTCATAATGATATGGAGATTCCAACCACCTCTTCTTCATTCATGATTTTCCTTATGTATCTTTGATCTCATTAGATCTCTCAATGTCATCACTAAGATTTCATCCACCCTTCATCCTTCTGCCAACTCGCATTTCATGAAAGTTACCTTAAATGTTCATAATTATTGATGTTATGTATGCACCCTCTCCACAATGGGACCAGTCAAGATGTCATTTGAGTTAGTTAACTATTTTCTTCGATACTTTTCTTAGCTAGCTCATCTGCCAATGTGTTAGTTTGAAATCTTCAAATCTTCCTACCAAGTCTCAGATTAGTACCAATCATTTACTCAACTTCCAATTTGGTTTTTTCTTTTGGAGAATAGTGTTTATTTTTATGAAGGAATCACCTTCTAAGTGCACTCTTATGGCCTTTAATTCCAATCCACTTTTTAAACCCAAATATGTTACCCTAAATTCTACCATCTTGTTTGTTTTTAATGGGGAAAAGTAGGTTTTCATGGGACCTGAAACCCTATCAAAGAGAATCATGTTGCATAAAGATAAACCATATACCGGAAGTAGCCCAACAACAACACCAAGAAGAAACAAGACTACATAGGACTACACATGCTATAGAAAATAGGTTTTGAAGGGAACCTAAAACCCTCTACAACCAGGTTTTAACTAGGACCTAGAAACCAAGAAACTAATAGGAACTGCTTGAAATATTTAGGCAACAATGCAGCCAAGCTATAGAAAACATCTACTTAGTAACAACAACACTAAGCCATGAAGAAGAGGGAAAGAAAAGTTCCCAATCAAAAAAATTAGACCAACTAGAATCTCAACCTCAAAACAAGAAATGCAAAGTAGCACTGAGGAAGAAATCTCCTTAAAATACCTGACAAACCAAGAATCCAACTCAATCTCCATGCTTGAAGGAAAGATCTCCCCTCTATTGGAAAGGATTGGATGAACATCTTTTGCATTGAACCCAAGGATCACTAGTAGCCACAAACCCCACCTCAAAAGGAGTAACTCCGACCTCAAAAGGGACAACAACTGAGAAAACTAGAGCAAGGAGCTTCCAACCAAATGCACAACACCCATCTTCACCTTGATAGAAGAGGAATCCACCTTCATAGGATTAGTCTTCACCTCTATAGAAGAAATAGGATGAGGCACCAAGGAGAAAACAACCAAACCAGCAAAAAAAAAACACACCATCCTTTGGCATACCTGACATCAAGAAAAAGAGGAATGATAACAACAAAAACAACTGGGTCTGAAGTAAAGGCATAAATAATAACCCAACTGACCACCCAAGAGCCAAAAGAAGAGAAGAATAACCCTTCCAACCACATAACTCCAATTGGACAAACAACGCAGAGCTAGCAAGAAGAGATACATAAGAATGAACATGCAAATACAAATCTATATGCAAAGAGAAGAAGATCCCACACTCAAGAAAAGGATCATGAAACAAAATGGGATCTCAGTGAAAAACAAACACCACAACCTAGAGAATCAAAGAAAGCCCTACCTATAGAACAGGACAGGACTCATATCCATAAGCAGTAGCTCCAACATCCTCTACCTTAGAGGAAAAAGAAACACCAACCATATTCCATAGAATCTTAAACCCTTAAATGGATCACTAGTAAGGAAGTAAGCCCAACATCACTCCAAAAATAGGGGAAGGCCAAGGAAGAACCCCAAAAACTACGCTAGGCAGAAGAGCACTCCAACCTTGACAACCCAGCTAAGACAAAACCATTGAAAAAAAAAGCCCCATAAGAAAACAATGCTTTGGCCACAACAACCCAAAGGAGAGCACCCAAAAACTAAGGCCACCATAAATTGATGGGACCCAACAGTACCATACTAGAAGCACCCATGAGCACATCCACCTGCAGAAATAAGAACATGCAGGAATAAGAAAAATCGATGCATAGAAAAAAAGCCACAACACCAGACTGCAGCTCCAGAACCACCACACAACAAACCTGCAGCAAGAAGACCATGCAGGAAGAAGAGGAATAGGGAAAAGCCACAACAAGCAACTCCATATCCACTTGACTCCCAACTTGCACGAAGAAACCAAATGCTACGAACCACAAAAGCTCATCATCATCATCAAATTTAGACTCACCATTTGAGTCCTCTCTAGGATACAAAACACCACTACCGAGCTTAGACCCAACCTCCACAAGATGCAAAAAACACGAGGAGAGCACTGAAACAGCAAGAGCATGGCCAACCATGCCACTGAAAAGCCACCAAGAGTGACTAGACATAGCAGGAACAGGGAAAAACACCATAGGAGAAGCATTATCATCATCTTCATCCTCTACTCCCCCCTCGCCATCTACCTCGGAAGCTTTCAAACTACTTGCGCAACTTCCATTCCTTCCCACGTGCACCATGGAATATGACTAGGACTACCATGTTGTTTGTTGCTTCTATAATTTTTTTTTCATTTAGAACCATACCCATATGGTCTCTTATCACACAACTAGCACCACTTCACCCTGGGTTTCCTTTCAAAGCTCCGATAGTATAATATAATATTATATTATAATACTATATTATATAATATTATATGATATAATATAATATAGTTATATGGGTATAATGCGGGATCATCATGGAAAAACAGGGCCCTTAAGTGGCAAAAATTTAGAAAAATTAGAGTTAGGCAACTTGACATAAAAATTTGAATAAGTTATCTATATTATTTCAAAAATATGTAAGAATAGAATCTATAGAAAATTGAATGTAGTTTCTAAACTACTAGGTTTGTTTTAAAATTAAAAATCTATTTGGTGAAAATTTGAAATTTCAATGTAGTGATACTTAAATTTGAGGGAAAAAATAAGTAGGGTTGTCTGACCAACCCTAACCACAATAAGATGATAATATTTTTTATAATATTTTACATATAAGTAGAGGACTCATGCCCCGATGTGATGCATATTTTTTTGTAATTTTTTTCCAAGTAAATAATTAATTATGAATTTTCTATTAATTTTTTAAAAATATATAAAAACTTGTATGTTTGACCACCTTAACTTGGTCAAAACTTCATGAAATTCTTTTTTCTTTTTAATCCTATGGTATCACGAAGCATAGAATTGTACATGTGTTTGGATTCAAAATGTGATACCATTTGGCTATAAATGTTTCAATCGAAGCCTATCAATCATGACTTTAGTCGTAATTTCAATAGAAAATGAATAATAATTACTTATTAAATTAAAAGTAAAGAATAATTTATATTGGTGGAAAGATGAGAATCTCCTTGAAAAATCCTTTTCATTTCATCAATTTTGGGTAAAAAAATTGTCATCAGCTACATACCCATCATATTACCACTTTTTGGCCCATCATAATCCTACCCCATATATTATTTATTTTTTTTAATAAAAGGGGTAAAAACATTATTGAACCTCAAAAAAAGAATTACATCAAAGCAAAGGGCTAAATCCTAAAGGAACCGAAAAGAACAACCCAAATAGGTCAAGAGATAAAATCAACCAGCACCAGCTTCATCCTCAGCAAGAACCCTCTCCAATTCCAAACAGAGCTCATGGGGGATTTGAACCCATTCTCCAATCTTCTAACCATCCAAATGCTCAGACACCCACTTGCCCAGGAAATCCATTGTCCTATTCCACTCCCTTAGAATATGGACAAATGACACCATCTCCATCAAAGTGTCAATTTGCAAAATCTACTGGACCATCACCGCCAATTGCCAGCTAACATCAGACACCTTCTATTTATTAAGAAAGTTGATCAAAACCTAAGAATCTAATGCAAAAATAACCCAATGCCACCCAAATGTGTAGGCCCTTTCCAAAGCGTAGAGGATCACCAATCCTTTCATAAGGTTGATAGTCTGCAAACCTTGATGGATAGAAAAGAGGAAAACCATCAAACCAAACGAGTCCCTACCAACTCCACCTATACCAGCGAGACCCAGATTTCCCCTGGAAGAACCATTAATATTGACCTTCAATGTGCCAACTGGAGGGAGCTTCCAATTCCCCAATCTTTGAACTCACTACCTCATTTTCCCTCTTTTCTTACAACAAGTAGAGGTCGAGGATAGCTCGTGAATACCCAGCCTAGCCACCATTTCTGCATCCCTTTTCTCCAGTGACAACACCACATCTCCCTTGGCTTCAATCGTCTCATGAATCATACCTTGGATCTTGAACCACACCTATTGTATCCTCAAGTTTTCACCTCTGAAAATCCTCCTATTCCTTTCCATCCAAACCTACCACAATAAAAAAATAGGCCCAACATGCCACACATCCTACAAAAAGGGGGCCACCAAGGGAGGTCATCCCAAGCTAGTCCAGAAATCCACCAAGAAGGAGGCATGAACACAAGGGCTATTCCATACTCCCCACCAAGAATGCCAAAGTTGAAAAGTAAAAGGACACTGAAAAAATAAATGAGAAGATTCCTCCTCACCTTCCCCACAAAGAACACACCTAGAGGGGCCCTGAAACCCACGTTTTTGAATATTATCCCATGTCAGATACCTGTTTCAAGACAAATTCCAAATGAAGCAGTCACCCTTCGGCCAAGAAAACTTATTCCACACCTTCTTCCACCAAGGAAATTTTTCCCCCTCGATCCTTTGAGAGAGCACCCTTTGGTAACCCGAAGCCACAGTATAAGTACCTTTCTAGCTGGAAGACAATGAAAGAATATCCTTATCCATGAGGGAACTACTATGTTAGCCAAAAAGAATCTTATGAAGCACAACACACTCCTCTTCCATGCCCACCACTGATCACTCATCGGGATTCTTCGACCTCACTCTCACCAGCTGCCCATGAAAAGAATGTAACTTAAAGTTGCTCACCCTTGACCAATCAGCATCAAAAAATCTTTGGCACAAGGTCAACAACTTAGGAAACTAAAAGATAATGGGAGGGTAGCCATCCCAAGAATCATACCAAAACTGAACCTTCGTCCCATGCTTGCATATCCAAAATAATCCATCCTTGATTAGTGCAACCCCTTTCTTAAGAGTAGACCAAATTACCAAGCCCTTTCCCACTAGAGGGTAGCGATGAATATCTTTTTGAGGGATATCTTGGAGATACTTATGGGATAGAATCCTAGCCTAGATACGATCCTGCTCAGTGCGCCACTGCTAATAAAGTTTAGTTGTCGTAGCCATACTTCCAGCGAGGACTGCCTTAGCCCAACACCACCATACTGCTTTGGAAAACAAGTAGTATCCCATTTAACAAGACTCCATTTGGAAGAAAACAAGCTGCCAACCCATAAGAACTATCTTGCTAAAGAGTCCAACTCCCTAACAAAACTCACCGGGGCCATCTGAATCATACATCGGTAGATGGGGAGAGCTTGAACCATAGATTTAAGAAAATGAACATGATCCACAAAGGAAAACCAATGGTTGGTCCAATGAGAAACTTTCATATGAAATTTATCCAAGATAGGTTGCCACGAATCCCTTGGTAACCTGCCAGCAGCGATAGGAATCCCAAGATAAGACAAAGGAATAGCCCCAATCTGAAATTGCAGAATATGAGAAATTATCCTATGTATAGAATTCAGAGTGTTGAAGAAAAATATAGTAGACTTGTCTTCATTAATTAATTGTCCCAAAGCCACAAGATAAATATCTAGAACTTGGCACAGATTCACAGCTTCCTGAATAGTGGCCACACCCATCAAAGTTGTGTCATCCACAAACTACAAATGTGATTGTGGGGTAAGTCACCTCCCCACCTCCACCCCTAGATGAGGCCCCACTACACATGTCCTCTTAATAAGTGTCCCAAGCCTTCAACCAATAGAAGAAACAAGGAGAGAGAGGGTCACCTTGCCTCAATCCACAAGAAGCATGAAAAAGCTCAGAGTGCTCCCCATTAATTAAAACAGAGAATGAGACTAAAGTGACGCAACTCATGACCCATTGAATCCACTCATCTCCAAAGCCAAAAGTAGCCAGAACCTTTTGGAGAAAAGATCAGACTCTATCATACACCTTAGCCATATCAAGCTTGATAAACATAGCCTTTTCTCTAGAATTGGTCATAGAATGAATGGTCTCTGTAGCTATAATAATACCATCCAAAATTTCCCTACCCTCCACAAAACCACTTTGCTCCTCAAAGATGAGCACCTTAAGCCACTTTTTCAGTCTATTAGCTCAATTAGCTAGGAAATAATCTTATAAACAACATTGTAAAGAGATATGGGATGAAAGCAGCTTAACCTATCCACCCCTTCACACTTGGGAATGAGCACAAGGAAAGTGGAATTAAGAGCCTTTAACATCTTCTTATTCCTTTGAGATTCTTGGATTACTTCCAATAAGTCCAGCTTGATAATTTCCCAAAACTCTTGAAAGAATTCAATCAGGAAACCATCAAGGCTTGGGTCTTTCCCCTTCATCTAAAACACAAACCCCTCCAACTCCTCTAGAGAAATCTCTCCCATGAGATGATCCATCATTTCCCTAGAAACCAAGGAAGGCATACAAGAAAGGACCTGAGCTTCTTCCACAAAACTACCTTGAAAATCGTCACTAAATAGGGAAGTAAAATATTGAACTGCTTCATTCAAAATATCCTGAAATGAAGAAAGAGTCTCTCCGCTATCATTGACCAAAACAAGAATAGAATTACCATGATGCCTAGCCTTTATAGAATTGAAGATGAAAGAAGAGTTTCTATCTCCCTCCTAGAGCCACTCAACCCAGGCTTTCTATTTCCAAAAGATCTCCTCCCACAACTCCCACTCTTCCAAAGCTTTCAAGACCCTTGAATCTTCTAGTGGAATATTCTCAATTACCCCATTCTCCCTAATTATCCTCATAATACCATCCATCTCAACCTGTGCAACATTCTTTGCATGGAAAATATCGTCGAAGCATTTTTAGTTCTAATGCTTAAGATGATACTTAACAAACTAAAGAAGCTTAGCAAAGACATACATTGCAATACCATAGGAAGGTCTACCATCCTGCCACCACTGAGCAACATAGCTGGGGAGATCAGGATCACGCAACCACATGAGTTGAAACTTGAAGGAGGAAGTCTAAGGTAGCTAAGTAGAGAGGACCAAAAGCTTTATAGGCCAATGGTCCAAACCCCTCCAGTCCAAAATCTCAGAGCTAGAAGACCACATACCACCAACCCAGAGGCGGGAAACCATGAAACGATCCAAGCGTTTTGTAATGCAGTTGTCACCAACCCTCTAATTGTTCCAAGTAAACTATCCATTCTTGGGCTTGATATCAACAAGATTCAAAGTAGAGATATTGTCTTGGAACAAAAGCGCAGAGGCCTCCAGCCTCGCAATACCACCTCGCTTCTCAACAAGCTCAGTAATGGAATTGAAGTCACCCCCAATAATCCAAGGATGGTAAGGAGCCATGTTGTGAACAAATCAAATATTGGACCACAAGAGTTGCTTGCCATACAACTCCACAGGTACATACACATTAGAGAAAAGAAAAAATTCCCCAGTCTCGAAACAAGAAGCCACCATGGAGAGAGAGGAATTAAAGGAAACCCACCATTGGGGGCTAATCTTCTAAGGGTTCCATAAGCAAGCCACCCCCCGAAAAGATCCCTGAGCACCATTGCATTGGAATTCACTATTCCTCCATAAATTAGGCACTAATCCCATCATACACTCAACATAAAGCTTGGTCTCCTGTAGAAAAAGGATAGTAGGAGAATGACGTCTAACCAAATCTCGAACAAATTTTTGTCTAGGGCCATTGTTCAAGCCCTAGCATTCCATAAAAAAAAAATTATTTCAAGGGGGCCAAGAAATGAGAATCCAAAGTCTTGATTGACCCTAACTCGACCAAAGTCTCCCATATCATTTTAATCTTCTCCAAATCTTTCTTCCTGCCAAGCTTAGAAACTTTCTCTGCCCCCCCTTTCTCAAGATCTTTCTGTAAAATACCCAATTGAGGAGACAACTTACTATTCTTACCCACCTTTGTGCCCATTCTCCATGAGGGATGAGACAGAGCCTCATTGCCCTTCACAGCTTCAGCAACATGACTTGACTCCTCCTGAACCACCATTTGTAGATATGTTTCCAAATTCATAGTCCCATCCATCTGTGGAGCAAGAGGTACCCCTGAACTGAGCCCCTCTCGCCCTGAACCTCCCCCATCCTACTCTAAGCATGGTACGCCTAAACTCACCTCCTACTGGTTAACCTACACAACCTCAAAAGGAGGCCCAAATTGTTCAATACCCAAAGTCCCCTGATCTAAATTTAACAATCCTAGATTCACTTCTTGCTGGCTAAGATCATCCAACACCTCGAATCTATTAAAAGTAGCATCATCCCACCTTTCCTTCAGACTCCTTTTTTTCCCCTTATTTCTGTTTAGAGCTCTCACATGAGTAAAACCATCATCCCCAGTACCTCCACCCAGAATAGGATCCTTTCCCTTATCCACCTTAGGTGGATTACGAGGAGGTTGGGAAGACTAAGCCTCCAAAGGCTTGGCATTTGGGCATCTACGTTGTAAATGGCCATACTCATGGAAAAGACAAAATTGAAAGGGTAAGGTCTCATAGTCTAGTTGTTGCACCCATGAACAAGATCCTGCACACACTTCTATGGAATTTGGAAATGGTTTACTTAAATCAATTTCCACACAAAACTGGGCATATGTCATTACCTTTTTGAACTGAATCTGCTATGAAGAACCCATAGGTTTCCCAAGCAACAAAGCCATTAAATGCAAAACATCATCGTGCCAACATTCCACCAGGAGCTTCGGTAGTCTAACCCAAACTAGAACCCTACTCAAAAGCTCCTTAGTCGGATTGAATCCTGCATGACATGGTTTAATAAATAGGCCCACCTAGTTTTAAAAGTAAGGACCCCTTCAAACACCTTGATCCTATCCACCATGCAGTCAAATGTAACCATAAAATAGTTATTCACTAGGTGCCGAATATCCATCTCCCCCTGGAAACCATGTCCTCTGAGCCTAGGCTTCCAAAAATCAACAAGATTCTCAATCCCAAGAACTTACAATACAAGGAATGTCTTGAGTAGTAATCAATATCCTCCGCCAACATCTCCATCAGAATCACTACATTCAGCCTCTCCTTGCAACTTTCCAAGCACCCATTAATCTTCGATCTAAGATCCCCCTGACGAGCCCATCACAATCTTGTATGGATACAAAGAGAATAGATTATTATCAAAAATCTTAGAACCCTGTGGTGAGGTTTCAGTCCAAAATCTTAACATAAATCCATCTTGGGGCAAGCCCCAGATGATTCCCCTAGCGAAATTGAAGAAGAGAAAACCTTAAATAGGTATGAAAACCCTCAGGTTGCAAAAAAACTATGGCCTCAGCCCATCGAATGCACTTCAAGCCTCGATCTCCACCCACAGCCAAGAACGCCCCTCTTTGGAGTAGTGAGCACTTTGCAAAACATAGAATCAGGGCACAAAGCTGGCCAACATGGCCCCCAAATAGCACCCCTGTGCCCGACCAAGCCCCATACAGGCTAAGGGGAAAGGGAAATCACTTGGACTAAACCATCCAACACAACCACCTACACAAAGGCTAGTGCAGTCCACCAAAGCCCACGACTCAGCCTCTCACCACCAATCCCCACAATGCAGATCCTCTTTGCACCAACCAAACAAAGGAAAGAAGAGATAAAATGCATAGCTCCCACAAATCATTGTCCCCAAACACCTCAATAGCCTCCCACATCGCATAGCAAGACAAATAGGAAAGAATGGGCTAGCGAATGGGCGCCCTAACTCATCGCGCAGAGCCTCCAAACACCATTTTTCATATTATATATTAATTATTAATTATATAATTATTTTTTATTTTAAGGGGTAAAGGCTCAAAGCTATGAACCGGTGTTATAATATATATATATAATTAATATAAAAAATGATAATTATATAATTATTATATAATTTTATTATATTATATCATTATATTATAATATTATATTATATATATAAGATAATATTGTATATATAAAATATTATATTATCTATATAATATAATATAATGATATAATATAATATAGTTATATATTAAATATTAATATTATAAAATATATTATATTAGTATAATATTATATATAAAATAATATATAATAATATAGTATATATTAATACATTTTTTTATAGGGGAAATGGGCCTAGCTCGATTGGCTAAAGAACCATGTTGTAGGAAAGAGGTCACAAGGTCTAGTCTCCCCACCGTCCCTGTGGTACTGGAGGGCGTGTCGTACCAACATCACTGGTTATGTGAAAAAAGTTTACCAGGTGCATTGCAGTTTATAGGGGGGTGCCTACCCATTTCTTAGTTTATAGGGGGGTGCCTACCCGTTTCTGAGTTTATAGGGGGTGCCTACCCATTTTTTAGTTTATAGGGGGGTGCCTACCCATTTCTGAGTTTATAGGGGGTGCCTACTCATTTTTTATTCCTGTAGTCTAAGAAAAACATTTTTTATATGATATCAATGTAATGGATATTCGTTTAAAACATATATCAATGTCACTTTGGCTCTTACCATGGCAACATGTACTTTTTACCTAACCCTAGGAAAATTCAAAGTGGAATTTTTCATTTTTAGACAAATGAGAATTTCTTTTTTGTCATATCACCACTTTTTAGACCGCCATGATCCTAGTTAGACCTTGTTATGGTTAGGGTTTGAGTTAAAGTTAAGATTAGGGTTAAGGTTAGAGTTAGAATTAGAGTTAGGCGAAGGAATACAAGTAGTTTCAGTGTTACATTTATTTTTTATGTTAGAATTTTATATAAATTATTAAATATATAGGTATATATTATAAAATAATTCCTTTTCACACCTATTTCAAACTTTTGAAGAAAAAAATATGATATTTAAGTAATGGAAATTTTAACTTAGCTTGAATATAAAATACAAATATTTATAATCATGAAAAAAATCAACATGTTCATCCATTGCACTTGGATTGAAGAATGCATTGGTTAATGACACATGAATATAAATATAAATAATAATTTACATAAACAAGTGCAAAGATTATGTTTTTCCAAGGTTGAAGCATTTATCACACAAAATAATAAAACACTATCATACTGATCAACACTATTACAAAAAAATTTATAAAATCCTTTCAAAATTGAATTTAGTCATGGTTACAATGTGCACATAGTTTTTAAACATTTGTCACAAAATATATCACAAAATTTTTCTATCATAACTAAATATTTTCTAACACTTTCACATAGTGAACCATTTATGCATTGGTAACAACTCTACATCATCATTATCATGAAGAATAGTTCGCACTTTGATTGTGATATTAAACTTCATGACATACAAGGTAGGTATCCCATAGTGTTGTGATATCGTTAAAAGGGATCTAGTGTAGTGCGCCTCCATTCTCACCATGGATGTGCAGGTAGATTGGCTTTGGAACTTGGAAATGAAGGAAAAATAATAGGGATATTTAAAGGTATGTGCTAATGATGTCAAGTAGTTCATTTTGTATATTATGAATTTATGGACTATGTGTGAAGGTTAGGATAGGACTTATTATATATATGTTTAAGGATAGGTTTATCATGATGGGCATGTGTGTTCAGACATGAGCATTACTAGGATGCAGGCTATGGACATATTGATGTGATGGGAGTCCTTTGGTTACATTTGGGGTTTTCACTTTATTCTAATATATTATTATTGTGTTCACATGTCATTATGATTTTGATTATTATTATCTTTATTGTCATGAAAACGTATTGACTTGTGTTCAAGACTTGTGGTTGCAGATGTGACATGAGCTTCTATTAGTGCTTTAGTGACTATGATGTATATTCTCATGTTATTATTGCTATCTAGAGATTTATTTCAATAGTTAGGTGATAAAATAGTATGTTGTTAGGTTAGGAGGAAAGAGTGACATCGTACCATTGGACGTATGGGGGGCATATGAGAATGAGATACGATTGCTAGAGTTCATTTCCTAGTACTTCAGCTATTATGCACATGTGCTCTAACTTGTATGTTGATTGAACAGGTACTAGACTACGTCTCCACCTAAATTAGTAGGTCTGAGCATTCCTCTAATCCCAATGGTGGTTGAGGAGATAACATCTAGGCCCAAGTTATACCCTAACCCTAGTCATTGTTCCCAATTAGGGACAACTAATTTAGTGTGTGACCACCTTTCTGAGTTGTCATGGGATAATGCTTGATCTCCTATACCCTATGGTTGGAGTGTTGCACTTGTGTGAATGTTTCTATTGGGTTATGTGATCATGTGACTCCAATGTCTAGCTTTGAGTATGGATTCAGTTCAAATGGTGTTAAGTCCTTTGGTAAGTTAGGTTAGTCACTGTTGTGATCATTCTCATTATTTATGTTTTGATGTGAATGTCTCATTTCAGTAAGAAGTTATTTTGTGGTTTATGCTTAGTCTTTGATTATGAACTATTTAAGTGAAGTTAGCTTTTAGGTCAGATATGTTGATGGTAACTATAGTTGTCATGTGGGTGTTAAAGTGTGATTTAATGTTATTATATATATGTATATATATTGCTATGCTTATTCTTTGATGTGAGTGAATATTGGTGTGAGTGATTGTTATATGAGTTGGTGATTTTCTTATCGATGTGTTTTGGTGAAGGGGACAATGTCACATCAGTCACTTGTGAGTACCCTGTGACGTTGTGACTCCCTTTCATGGTGTGCATGATTATATGTATATGTATATGCATGACCGTTTTATGTGCTACAGGATGCAAGTACTGGGCATCAAGTCCACTTGAATTGGAAGGTCTAAGCACGCCTTGAAACCCAATGGATAAGTTGATTAGAGATAACACTTGGTCTCCCACCCTAGCCATCATCCTCAAAGAGGATGAGTATCTGGTCTGATACCCTGTTAGTTTAGTCAATTTGTTAGTTTGGTGAGTCAGTGTTGCTTGAGGTCTTATTTTTTGACCCTGGATAAGGTTCAAGTAATTGATTGGCATTTGGCTTTATTTAATTTAAAATTTCTTGATAAATGATTTTGATTATTTTATACATCAAAATGAATCATTAAGTAAAAGGGTACTTTGATAAATAAATAAATATAAATAAATTTGTAAATAATCATAGTTTACAATAAAATAAATTTGTAATATTAAAATAAAATAAAATAAAGAAGTAATAGTAATATAATAAATAAATAAAATATTATAAAGTTGGGTTACTTAATTAATTGTAATATGTAAGTGAATGTGGGTAAATGGTTTTACCCATTTATGTAAAATTAAATATCCAACATATACTGTTATGATTGTAAATGAAATGCTTTTAATTAATTTAAAATTAATTATTGTGTTTACAATTTGATAAATCAAAAGTTAACCTTAATTTGTGATATAGTTTTTGATAAGGAAAAAAAGGTTTTGAAGGGGCCCTGAAACCCTTTACAAAGATGAAAATTTTCAAAAAAGACTAAGCCAAGACAACCGCAATCCAAAAAACCAAAATGTTGATAGAAGATAAAACCCATGAAACTCGTCAGCAGACCAACAACAAAAACATCAGCACCCAAGTTGAACAAGCAAAAGAGTCAACACAACTACAATGTATTTTCTAGAACATTAATCGAGGCCATATTATCCTCAATAACCCCTCTGTGCATCTCCATAACATCTTTGAGCTCATCAAAAGATATGGCAGCTTGCTTCTTGGTCTTACTCCTCATCCTCAAACATGGACCATCCTCTACATCCTTTTCCATAGCTGGAGCAGAATCCACATTCTTTTCCATCAAGTTCAATCAATTCACATCCTCCACAGCTTTCTCAATTTCACCCACCTCCAAGGGTTTACCAATCTACTTCAAAGCTTTCTCATTTAAAACTGAAAGACCCTTGATAGTTGACTTCAAGGATTTATTGCTTATGTTAACCACAGTCTTTAAATCATCTGAAAGCTTACCAATCATGTCCTCAATATTAAAAAATATTTCCTCCACATTCTTATGAACCAACATTTCCAAAGAGAAAATCCTCTCCTCATGAGTTATACCCAAGCAATCAACATCCACAACTAATTTATCAAGAATTTCATTCATATATTTAACCTTACCTTTAATCACCCATTCCTTTGATTGCTATAGACCAACACCACACAAACATCTTTCCAATTCTTTACTTGGAGATTGAGCTCCTTTACTTCTAAAAACAACCATTTCACCAAAGAAAGAAAATTATGTGTACCATCCTCAACCATCTTACAAAACATCCCCATATTCACCTCATCCCAATTAATAGGAGGCTCGACATTCAAATCATAATTTTGACCAGGGACATCCTTAGGATCCTCTTTTTGCTCCTCTTCCTCCTCAATAGGGGAATCTTCCACTTCGACCACCTCCACCTTAATCTTGTGCTTATCTGGGAAGTTAGCCAAATTTTCCAACACTTCCAACTGCTCAACCTTCACCACATTCCCTTTTAACAGCAAGGAGCTAACATGAGAGTTAGGGGGACCCTGGTTAGGATCAAAATCCTTAGAGCAATAGAAACCCTCAATCCCCTAAACATCCATAGGGACAAACCTAGGAAAGTTATCAACCACACCAAGACTATTATCCACAACCGGGGCTTTTTCCACAACCCCCACAATTTCCTAACCTCGAGCAATAGTCATAGGGGAGCTTTCCACCATGCCAACCTTCCCAAGACTCGAGGGAGGCTTCTCACTAGAACCAGTAATCTCAACATCTTTCAACAATTCCACCTTTCTCTTGGCAAATGAATTCTTTTTTTTGGGACATTTTGTTTTCCCCTTAGAACTCTTCTTCCCCGACTGCACCATAGCATCCCTCAACTCAAAGTCCATCTCATAATCCTTTGACCACACTTCAGAAGCATCAAACCCCTCCTCAGACACACCATCCTCCACAGACATATCATCAAAATCTAAGTCACCATCCTCAAAACTCCCTTCCCACTCTGCTACAAAATCACCCATCTCATAACCAAAATTCTTCACCCCCTTTTTGTGAGTCGAGGTTTTAGGAGAGATAGGGATTAAGAGAGATAGGGATTAACTTAATCTTAATATGAGAAAATAAGAAATTCATAAGGCCCTCATGAAGAATAACATTTTTAGGGTTTTTACAGTGATCCTCAATACTGTTTTCCATGGACAACAAGAGATAATACGGAAAAGAAACCAACACCTTGTGATGAAAGTGATTCAGAAGCATAAAGAGATAGCTATACACAATAGAAAACCTACCTTCCAATGTGAAAAAATACATGATTTCCAGCACAAGATCCCTCCACAACAGGTTGTGAGACTTATGGGCATAACCACCACTCCCAACTTCCCTGAGCTTCTTATTATCATTGAATTTAAAGAAATTGGCAAGGGATTTCTTAGCAGTCGCTCCATCTCTATAGAATTTCCTATAAAAAAACAAAATTCCAATGACTTCTGCCACAAAATCCTCATCAATATTGAACTCCACACCCTTATAACACAGATACCTACTATTCCACCCTTTCACAAAGAACTTTGTTGCTTCAGGGTTAGGGCCTTGGGGTCTAAGCATATATTGGGTAACCCCTCCCTTTTCCAAATGCTCCCACACAGTTTTGTTGCTTTGGAAATCTTCACACAACAAGCAAAGAGCAGGAACCCAATATAATCAAAAAATTCTGCAAAACCAAAATAAGGCTAGCTATCCACAAAACAATGCAAATAATATCCATAAAACATGCAATCCTATCATTCCAAGTACTTCCCTTCCTACACAGCCAGGCCATGATTTCTCAAAAATCTAAAAGATAATTATGAATAGGGCAGGGCCAAGACTCAACTTGCATAAGCCAACTCAAAATTATAATGAAGAGCCTTTCCCAAATATCGACCACCTTAAACACATGCCACCTAGTCATTATTGGAAATAATTTTAAGGTTGAGTGGTAAGGATTCAAAGACATCCCAATCATATTTAGCCACCACTCCCAAATTAGCCAACCCATCAGCCAGCATGTTGGCTTCCCTAAAAACATGCAATATTTTAATCTCCTCAAAAGAATTAATGATGGAAATGAATTCATTAATGAGATGAGCAATTGACCACGTTGGCAGACACTTAAGAAAGAGATAGTTTATAATGTTAAGCGAGTCCCCTTCCAACCAAAGTTTAGAGACCCCTAAATTATTTGCCAACACAAGGCCATGATAGGTTGCAACTACCTCTGCAAAGTGGTTTGTCTAGATTCCCAAAGGGAGTTCCATTGTAGAGACAAACCTACCATTCTCATCTCATAACACTCCCCCACAACTAGTAGGACCTAGATTTCCCTTAGAAGCTCCGTCAAAATTAACTTTAAACCAACCAAAAGAAGGCACCTTCCACCAAACCCCCTCCCTGGAATCTTTTAACTTTAATTTGTGATATAGTTAGCTGGTTGGGAAAGTTGGTTTTCGGGTACAACCCACATTATCCTTCTCTTGTTAATGTTTTTGGCTTTGGGGGAATTTTGGGGGGGAGAGCAAGGGCCATTCCTCTAAAAAAAAAATCCTTTATAATTTGAGATTAAAGTAGTTTTTTTTCCTCTCTTTGAAAGGTCCTTATGATGTGATTGTAAAAGCAGTGAATAATGAGGCTTATACTCCAACAAGGAACATAGAGGTGTATTCAAATCTAGATTCATCTGTAAACATGAAGAGGTGATGTTCATACTCCCATCGTGGTACATTTTTTATTTCCTATAATATTTATTTTGTGAGTCTTATTTTGTTGTGCATCTGCATTTATGGGTGTCCTCATGGAATATAGTGTGAAAATTATATTGTAGCTACTGATTATTAATCTCCTATATTATATGGATTATTTGACTGTCAAAAATTAATCCACAGTAAATATTGAAAAATAACACTACTGCAACTTCAAAAAATCATAGATGCAAAATATGCAACACAATGAACATGATATTTTTGGACAAATTGTCCCTAGAAAAACCCCAAAGGGAAAACTAGTTTTGCAGATGAGGAATTTATATTAAACTTTAGCAAATTAAGAGATACATAAAATGATTGGCTCTTACTGGTAGAGCTCCAGCAATATTCTCCTCTAGAAATTCTTCTCCCAATTTCTCCTACTGAGATTCCACTGTTGTTGTCTCCATTGCTATCATCGCGCCCTTGCTATCACTGTAATACAATTTTCTAACACTACAAATTCATTTTCTATCACTGCAAATGCTTTTCAAGTGTGTTCTCTCCAAATTCCCAATGACCCCTTTTATACTACTCTCATTAGAAAACCAACGATCAAGATTTAATCTCAATCAATGGCTGAGATAAGTTAGACCTTAACAACCCATAACAAATTGGTTGCTAGATGTCCCTAAAGGAATCACTAAATCAATTAAATAATTGTCTTCACTCTAACGAAAGTCTCTAGAAAAACAACTATTTACTAATTATTGGACAATGGATGAACAATTGTCCAAGCTACCAAAACTAACACCCCCTCTTAGCGAGGAAGTTGTTTTGCATGACACCCAACTTATCTCTGAAGAAGATGAATTTTTCCTTCCCTAATGCCTTTGTCAAAATGTCTACTACCTGATGTTCTATAGGTATATACTATAGTTGAACAATTTCCCACTATACACAATCCCTGATGAAGTGATACCTGATGTCTATATGCTTAGATCTAGCATGAAACACTGGATTCTCAGAAAACCTGATGCAACTTTGATTATCGCAGTGTATCACGGTAGTCTCAACCCTCTAACCAAACAAGGCTACCAACAACTTCCAAATCCATATTGCCTCACATATCACCATGCTAGCTGCTATGTATTCTTCCTCTGTAGAACTCGGAGCCACGAACTTCTACTTCCTGTTGTACCAAGAGATAACTTCTGATCCCAAACTGAAGCAACACCCTGAAGTGCTTTTCCTGTCCACTATACTGCCTACCCAATTTGTGTCAGTATATCCTATCAACCTGATACCATCACCTTGAACATATTTGATTCCATATTTGATTGTACCACACAAATATCATAACACATGCTTTTTTGCTGTCCAATGCACTCTCTTCGGCTCAACCATGAACTGACTACGAGAGTTTACTGCAAAGGATATATCTAGTCTGGTGTTGACCAAATACATAAGAGATCCAATAAACTTCCTATATAAGGTGCCTGTCTACATCCTTCTCCTTGGATGATTCTACCTTCTTCCAATTCATGATCATAGGTGTAGACATGGCTCTACAATCCTCCATCTCAAACCTCCTCAAGATTTCAATGCAGTATTTCCCTTGTCCAAGGAAAATATTTCCATCTATTTGTCATACCTCCATGCCTAGAAAGTAATGCATAAGTCCCAAATCCTTCATCTCAAACTCTGTTGCAATGTCCTTTCACTCTTCTATGAACCCCAGTGAACCTTTTAGAATCAAGTCATCCACATATAGAACAAGAATGAGAACCTCACCTCCAACCACCAAGTAGTAGAGGTTAGCATCTGCCTCACTCTTCATGAAGCCCATTCCCTACAAGTATCTATCAATGCACTCATACCACGCCCTAGGAGCCTGCTTGAGTCTGTACAAAACTCTCTTCAATCTACACATGTGGGTTTCGTTGTTGTGTGCTACAAAGCCCTCTGGTTGTTCTATGTATACTTCCCCTTTCAATTCACCATTAAGAAACGTCATCTTGAAATCCATTTGATGGATGCTTGTTATGCCTTGCATAACCACCCCATTTTATTCTGGAACAAAATGGGTCCCCCTTTTCTTTTGGCTTCGTTGCCTCTATTATTGGCTTTGGTCTTGGGATTTTCTTTTATTTTCCTTTTAATTTTGTTTTTTTTGTTCCATTTGATTTTGGTTTTGTCTCAGCTTGAGTTGGTTTTCTTCTTGCTAAGAATTGAATGAAATAATCACAAGCAATAGTGGATTTTATTATAATTTGTTTTATTTGCTTCCGAGGACTAATGCAAACCTTGTTTCATAGGATTAGATCATGTACATGATGATATTTATCAAGGGAGCTCAGTTGGAAAGCATATGCCAATCCAGTTTGGCACAAAATTCCTCTAAGAAGAAAGTCAGCAAGACCTTGCAGTTGTCTTGCCGACTACCAGTGCGTTTTGTCCATTGGAGGCTCACTATTCACCCAAACGTTCCTATTGCCGCGAGTTTCTTTGTGTCTCACCGACCGGAGGAGCCCTCACCAAAGGATTATGTGTTTGGCATAAAGTCTCGGTGAAGGAGGAAAGTCTCGCCAACAAGAGGTAATATCGGCAAGAGTTCTTGTCGATCCATCAAGGTCTTGGAAAAAGGATGATGCTATCAAGAGATCTCACTGGGAAGGACTTACCCTCGGCAAGAAGCCTCACTTATGGGGTGAGGTCTCACCGAGGCTGAGCGGTTTCAGGGTAAAGTTCCCCTTTCATGGTAATGTTCTGCCGATACATAGAAGTCTCGGTGAAAGGAGGGGTATTCGCCAGGAGGTCTCCCCAACAGAAGGAGGTCCCAACAAAAATTCGAGCTCAACGATAATTTTTCCTTCGGCAGGAGGTTTGGACAATTAGCATGGGTCTCACCGAAGGGTCGGCCTTCGGTGTAACATGGCGGGCTCGGGGAAAGTGTTTTGCATTCACCAAGAGGTTTCACCGATTGAAGGAAGTCTTGGTGACAACGGTTAGCATTGTTGAAAGATAAAACCCTCGGCATGATGTTTGGCCGAAGAAATGATGTCTCAATGAAATGGAGCGGCATCGGGCCGAAGGTTCATGATTCGGTGTAGCGTCTTGCCGATACAGTGAGGTCTCAGCAAAGGGCAAGTGTCTTGATGGCGGGGGTTGGTATCGGCAAAATGTCTCACCGAAGAAGTAAGATGAGCCCGGAGAAAGATTTATGTTCAGCATAAGGTATCCCCGACTACAGAAAGTCTTGCTGACATGAAGGAGCTCGCTGAAAGATTTAGGGCTCGGCGAAAGCTCTTGCCAACCAAGCAGGCTCTCATCGAAAGAAATTGGAACTCGGAAGGATCTCGCCGAGAGGTATTGCCTTCAGCGAAAGGTCTTGCCGAAGGGGAAAGATCTCGCTGACCCAGAGATGTCTCAGTGACATGGCATGAGTTCGGGGTAAGGTCTCCCCAAAACGAAGAAGTCTCCCCGAGATGGAATATGCTCGCCGAGAGAAGAGGGGCTCGACATAAGGTCTTGACGACCATCTTATCTCCTGCCGACAATGATGGATTTACCAATAGAAGGGGATATCAGTATGACCGAGTGGAGCTCGCCATGACCTTTTGCCGATTGAAAAGTCTTGCCGAAAGGAAAAGGAGCTCGAGCTCAGAGAATAAGGAGGAGATCAGGGAGACTTCGAGTAAAAGATCTGCACTCGCCAGGAGGTCCTACCAACAAGTGAGATCTCAGTGATAGAAAAATGATATCGATGTGACTAGTGGAGCTCGTTGTGACTTCTGATTGACACCAGTTGTCTTGCCGATGGGTTTTGTGGTGTCGGTATGACTTACGTAGCTCGATGGAAGGTCTTGCTGACTATCTTATGCTACGCCGATAGCTGCCAGAAGAGACATAATTGCATCAGGGAGACACAATTAGTGTCTCACCGGCATGCAATTCCATTCAAGTGACCTTTGACCACCTGAAAGTCTTGTGTGGCATATGTCTAACCAATCAGAAGGAGCTAAGAAGGTGGACCGGCGACAACTTGACTGATTGACTACCACCTTGAAGAAGATCAACAAGATGCAAATGACATGGACTCCTTCTGAGATCAAATGGCAATGGATCAACTCAGGTGATGATGTTCAGACCTAAAGGGAGGCTCGATGATGCTTCCAAAAGATGGTCAATGTGCAAAAAGGTCTAGAACATGAAGGAGGCCGAAGGAAAGAAGCAACCATGACTCACAGGGACAGCTGTAGTGACCACTGGCAGGGGCAGATCGGTATTAATGACAAAATGATTTAGAGCATTCAAGGTAGCCCTTCGAAGGAGTTGAAAGATAGAAACAGATACCAAGAGTCAATGTTGCAGCTACAAAAGATCTGGAGGCTTCTCCTGAGGTCAAGCCGTCACCAACATGGACGGCATGGCTTCACATTAAATGTAGCATTGACTCTCTTCAGAAAGATCTAAGAGCCGACCCTCCTGAAGGTAGATATTTTGTAAACCATAAAATAGGGGCCAATGCATTCTTCTTTTTGGTACACTCTGTATATATGGCATTCTTGCCTCTTTGTAAAGGTTAGAGGTTGTAGGGTTAGAAAAGTTAGTTAGCAGAAATAGAGGAGATAGAGCTGCATCCTGATTCTTTGTAATAGGAGCTTCTTTTGTCTTCTTAGTTAGGATTTAGATCCAGTAGGAACCAATAATGTGTCTTTCAGTTTTCTTAGTGTAGATGGAAGCAATTTGGAGTCATGGATTTTCTGTACACTGGTGATTGTGCTAGATTTGTAAATGTTGCTTATCTATTTCACTAACAGTAGAAGCAACCAGATTTAAATCTACTTCAGATTGTGTTTCAGAATGTTGTTTATCTTGGCTTAATCATTTGATTTGAGAAGTTTTCAAGGAATGAAGTCTTATTTTATGTTTTATCTAAATGGTAACTTGTAATCTGTTGTTGAAATCAACACTATGAATGAATGAAACTGTGTGTTAGTCACAAGTTAATTTTGTTCTGCAGTTTTAGTTAGGAATTCCTTGAAAGGTAACAAGTCCAGTTAAGTTGGATGAATTAACATTCTTTTATGTTCCAAAGCTCTGATCTATCTTTTTTATGTTTCTTTAAAAACCCTGGTTAGAGTAAGTTTAAGTTTATGTTTGATCTTAGAACAATCCAGAAGCTCAACACTAGTAGGCCCCTTGAATATTACTGTTACATTGACCACTGAGCAACATCAGCATAGTTGAGAACCAACTACAAAGACCTTGGGAGCTAAGACATCCATGTGTTGTCTTTCTCTTTCAGGAGAAACAAAATAGCAATATTCTATTTAACTGTTGTTGTGCCATCTTGACCGTCAACAATTCTCCATCCAATTTATGCTGCAAGTGAGATCATGGCTCGTATAGAAATATACCTGGCCACTGGAGCAAATGTCTCCTCATAGTCTATTCCCTCTTTTTGAGAGAACTCCTTGGCCACAAATCTTGCCTTATATTTCTCAATTCTACCATCTGCATTGTGCTTGATCTTATAGATCTAGCGTGATCCAACCACTGCCCTATCTATTGGCTAGGCACAACCTCCCACACATCATTTTGCACTATTGAGGATCACTATCTACCAACCGATTGACTAATGCCACATAGTCATTAAACTTGGCTAGTTGTCTTCGTTGTTTGTTACTCGTCCTAAGAGCTCCCACAAACTCCTGAGAATCCCTATGTATTTGTTGAACCTCACGGTTCCTACTGCCAACTGTAGAAGATGAAGTATCAACCTCCATATCTCCTTGATGCATCTCTTGGATTTGTTGCATCTGTTGCTTCATACTCTGCAAACTCTCTACACTTGAGCCTATGCGTGTACTAGTAACTGTACTCGAGCTTTGTTTCCCTTTATTTGATTGCAAGATCCTTGGAGCTTTTGTTTGCTGCTCATTCTGATCATCTACTAGTAAATCTTTGAACCTTCTAAATTCCTTGTCCTCCATGAACTTGAAATCACACCAAACTATAATCCTCCTGGCCCCTAGAATAAATATTTGATATTCTTTTGAGGTCTCACTGTACCCCACGAAGTACCCCATCTCTGTAGTTTGATCTAACTTGGTACGTGTATCCCTTGGAATGTGACAATATGCCAAACTCCCAAATATCTTGAAGTGACTAACATCTAGCTTCTTCCCTGTGAAAGCTTCCTTTGGTGTCATCTTCCCCAGTACCTTATGTGGAACCCTGTTCTATATGTATATTGTCGTACTACATGCCTCTACCCATAAGTAATAGGGCATGTCCTATTCATGTAGCATAGCCCTTGCTGCCTCTAATATGGAATGATTCTTCCTCTCAGCAACCCCATTTTGTTGTGGGTTGTAAGGAGCAGTCCACTCTCTCTTGATTCCTTCCCTGGTATAGAGCTCCTAGAACTCTTTTCCTTTGTACTTGCCTCTGTCGTTTGACCGAAGAACCTTTACCTTCCTTCCTTTTGAATTCTCCACAAGAGCTTTGAACTCTTGGAAGTGGCTAAAAACCTCATCCTTGGTCTTCAAGAAGTATATCTAGGTCTTCCTGGAGAAATCATCAATAAAAGTAACAAAGTACTGGTATCCTCTAAGAAACTTCATCGACATTGGTCCACATATATTTGAATGTACTAGATCAAGAACACCCTTGGAGCTGGTGTCACTCCTTGGAAAATTTGTTTTCACAAACTTCCCCAACACACATCCCTTACATACATCATCATGCTTTGTGCTCACCTCTGGAACACCTATCATAGTCTCATGAAGCAATTTAGGTGCTCCATGATGTATCCAGCCCATCCTCCTATGCCATAGCTCTCCTTGATCTCTAGGATTATTGTTGCTCATGATTTCCTTAGGAGTATCAAACTGCAACCTATAAAGCTGACCACTCCTAACTCCAATAGCTATGGGTGATTTCCAATCCTTATGCTTGATTAACACATGCACCCGTCTAAAGAGTACATTGTAGCCTTTATCCTGAAAGATAGATACAGAAATCAGGTTCATACTAAACCTAGCACATGCAACACATCATGAATGGGAATCAGGTTGCCATTCTCCCTTTGAAATAGAATAGTACCTTTCCCAACTGGATTGAGTTTGGACATGTTCCCCATAGAAATATGGATTCTGATGTCCTCCTTATAACTGGAGAAGTAGTCTCTAACTCCTATCATATGAAATGACTCCCCACTGTCTATATACCAAACATCCTGTGAGGTTGAGTTAACCATACAAGCTATTTGAGAAAATTCATCCTCCATTCTGCTAGAGAGCTCATTTGCACTAAATGAAGTTGTCGTCTACTTCTTTCCTTTCTTTTCATTCTTCTTCCTTTATAGGCAATCACTGACATAGTGGAAAAACTTGTGACAGCCATAACACTTGATCTTAGACAAGTCCTTCTTCTCACTTTGTGGATTTGATCCTTTGCTAGACCCCTTCTTCACTTTCCCTTTTCTTGTTAGGGCAACGTTTTCCTATTCTGCCTCACTTTTCTAACTTTTGTTGTTGATTCCACTGACAAGACTTAGTCTAAGCTCCTCTTAAGTGAAGTCACTCCATAGTCGATCCCAACTTAGTAAGGTGTCTTTTCCATTGATAACTTGAACAAAGACATCTTGTTGCTTAGTAAACCCATTTAGGGCTATTCGTACTAGCTCGTCATCATCTGGTTTATCTCCAACAACTGCCAACTCATCCTTGACAAGCCTAAGTCTGGTGAGGTAACTTGTAATGTCCTCTCCCTGTAATGTTCATTCGAGTATTCCTCAACTTTTCTCTAAGAATTAGCTTCTGGCTAGTGGTAGCATTCTGGTATAATGGTGTCCCACATCTTCTTTGTTGTATCCAACTCTACAATATGTGAAACAATATGGTCCTTAACAACATCAAGAATTATCCTCCACGCCTTGGCACCTTCCTTCTTATATGTTGTGAGTTTTGTTGGATCTATAGGTACAACTACAACACTGGTCACATATTCATTGATACCATTCTCTTCCAACAATAAAGAAATTTTGGCTTTCCAGACACCAAAATTTGAGGCTCCATTCAATTTGTCCCGATCTCTTAAACCTATTAAGGCAATCTCAAAAGAAATAAAGAAAACAAATAATTTGAAAGAGGTCAACTTGAGTTTTATAAACCCTCAATTTTTCTTCTTGAGCCTATGCTAAGCTTTTTCTGCCCTCATATCAACTCTGATACCATGTGAAAATTATATTGCAGCTACTGATTATTAATCTCCTATCTTATATGGATTATTTGACTACCAAAAATTAATTCACAATAAATATTGAGAAATAACACTACTGCAACTTCACAAAATCACAGATGCAGAATATGCAACACAATGAACACAATATTTTTGGAAAAATTGTCCCTAGAAAAACCTGGAAGGGAAAACCAATACTATAGATGAGGAATTTATATTAAACTTTAGCAAATTAAGAGATAAATAAACTGCTTTCCTCTTACTGGCAGAGCTCCGACAATATTCTCCTCCAGAAATTCTTCTCCCAATTTCTCCTGCTGAGATTCCATTGTTGTTGTCTCCAATGCTATCACCGTGCCCTTTCTATCACTGTAATTAAATTTTCTAACACTGAAAATTCATTTGCTATCACTGCAAATGCTTCTTAAGTATGTTCTCTCTAAATACCCAATAACCCCTTTTATACTACTCTCATTGGAAAACCAACGACCGAGATTTAATCTCAACCAACGGCTGAGATAAATTAGACCTTAACAACCCATAACAAATTGGTTGCTAGATGTCCCTAAAGGAATCACTAAATTAATTAAATAATTGTCTTCACTCTAAGAAAAGTCTCAAGAAAAACAACTATTTGCTCATTCATGGACTTTGGATGAATAGTTGTCCAAGCTACCAAAACTAACATTTAGGATTTAGTTTTCTTAGTCTGGCATGTTGGCATAGATGATAAGTAATGTATAATCACACAAGTCAATATTAGTGTAAGTTCTGCTTGAGACTTCCTTCTTTTTCTTCTGATTCAGCGATGTTATTTATTTTCTTACCCCACATTGTATTTCTTGAAGTCATGTTCGATACCTTTGTCTCTTTAATGTTGTTTTCACTAGTTTTGAACTGGTTATAATGTGAATCTGGGATTGTTTTTTCTTATAATTGAGAGACTAAAGTCATGGTCAGAGATATTGAATAGGTCTCTAATCCATTCTATAATGTAGCTGATCCTAATATCTCTTTCTATACCGATAAATCCTTTCCTTATTAATTCTGATACTTGCAATCTAGACTTAAAACAACTATGTGATATTATTAGAAATATTATTGTATACCTTAGAATTCCTACTGCTCTAAATGTGCAAATCTAACTAAGAAACATGAATAACAAAATACCAAGGACACCTCAAGATTAGCCAAAAGAGTGGTTCAACGAAAAGGAATGCAAATAAGATAAAACACAAACACTTTTACCTCCCTTGTTGTTGATACCTCTTTGATTGACCCTTGTTTGGATTGGTTGTGTGCTCCTTAGATGATTGTTTGAATGACTATAATGCAAGCTTCAATATGAAAAATGATGAACAAAGATGGTTGAATGATTGAAGAAGGCTTGAGAATTCAAATGGACAGCATGTAGTTATGAGAGTGCAAAGTGTTGGAAATGCCCTTGAGAAGGGGGTATTTATAGGAGATTTTGAATTCTCTAGAGATTTCAAGGGTCAAGATTGATCCAACAAGGTCAAGATGAAGGGCTATGGTGGGTTGAGAACCCACAAGCCCTCACATCTTGACATGTGGAGGGTGAAGTGGACAAGGGGATGAGGTGGAGATGAGTTGTCAAAAAGGTACATGAGGTGGAAAAAGGACATGCACCTTGGGGATGAGAGGATTTCCACAAAAAGGGATTTCTTGTCCCCAAGTGGGAGTGAAAGGGACTTTTGAGGAATTTTAGAATTCCTCAAAAATCTACATGGGAAAAGGAAAGGTGGTTGGGGATAAATGTGAATTAAAAATTCACATTCCTAGGATGATCTAGAGGATAAAAGGTGGGCTCCAAAAGGGTGGGACTTGGTCACATGTGGAGATTGTGACAAGTCCAAGGTTCTAGAAGCCTTGGGAGAATGGAATGTGAATTAAAAATTCACATTTAAAGGAGAGGAATCTAGAGCAAAATAAATGTGAATTAAAAATTCACATAGGAAAGGGGGTTAATATCAAAAAGGAAAAAATGGAAGAATTGACCAAAAAGTGGTGCTAAATTTAGCTAATGATTTTGGTTAAGGTTGTGCAAATATTGGATTAGGCTAATTAACAGAAGATTAGAGGCAAGTGGCAAATGTAGGAGGATGTGACAAGGAGAGAGAAAGTGAGGAATTTTAAATTGATTTTTAAATCAAAAGGAGGAAGAATGACTAAATTAAATAAATTAGTGTATTTATTTAATTTAGAGAGGAATAAGGTAAAAGACAAAGTGTTAATTATTAAATTAAATACTTTATCGGTATTAATTTAATAAATTAATATTAATATGATAGACGTAAATGCAACAAATTTAATCATATGGAAGTGATTAAATTTAGGTGTCTACATTTTGCCCCTCTTCGAAATATTGTTGAAATAACAATGTTTCGAAGAAAAGTGAATGTCGAGGATGAAGAAAGAAATGAGGATTGATGCCCCAGCCTGACGAAGAAGAAAGGGGATGCCCTAGTGCCTGGTTTGAAATAGATGGAAGGATGTGGTAGGGTATGCCCCCTCGAGAGGGCGGTTGGGGAAGAAAGGAGGGGCCCCGGACGACGTCTCGATAGAAGGAAATGGAAGAGACCATTGGATAGAAGGCGAAAAATTAAGCAAGTTTTCCTTTTGAACGGAGTGGATTGGACGTACGGTTTGCGAATGGCAGCCTCGGGAAGTTGGGGATTAATTAGGGGAATAAAAGGTTAAATAAAAGGTAAAAGATACCGTTTTGGAGAGGGGGGTTAAAAAGATAATTTGAAAAATTACCTGGGTCATTGTCACTGTGGCAGTTGAGAGAAAGAGTGGAGAGGAGAGGAAAGCATAGAGGAGACACGATGCCGACGGATAACGACACCGCGATCGTGCATCGGGCGGACGGAGTGCGGGCAATGTACCGCGAGGGCACAGGCGGACAGCAGGTGAGTTAGAAAGAAAAAAACCCCCTTCGTGATTTACGCAATTTTTTACGTAAAAACAAAATTAAATTTAAAACATGGGTTTGGTCGGGGACGGGAAAAAATAAAATGGGTTGTTAAAAA
>VDFB02176037.1:0-40521 GCA_007258455.2 Sequoia sempervirens | reverse complement strand
AAAGTTGATCTGAGAGTGCCCCGGGGGCAGATCGCACGATCAGCCTTGCCTACATAAAAGTGCAGGGGCAACGTAGTTCGACTAAAAGGATGGAAGTGGGACAAGAGGATGAGATCTAGATAGGCAGAGCATACGATGGATGATCCTATATGACGACACAGGCCGATGGACGAAAGACATAAGCTCAAAGTGGGATATAAGGAAGCTCAGGATGAGGGATAGGTAAGGTGAGTCGTCCAATGCTCAATCAACAAGTACCAAGCGGCCTAAGCTGATGTGGGAGGGGATGAAAGTGCGGATGACAACATAAAGTAACTAGGATGCCAGGTAGATAATGATTAAGCCCTCTATGGATGATGCCGTTACGGTTTCACCATCATATTTATCAAGAAGCCACCAAAGAGGTGGTTTTCACCATAGAATTGATTTTTTTTTATTTTTTATTTTTTATTTTTTTTATTTTTTTATTTTTATTTTTATTTTTTATTTTTATTTTTTTATTTTTATTTTATTTTTTTTAGCGCACTACAGTTTTTTTTTATTTTTTGATAGGGTAGACCAAGTGGACCTTAAGCGTAGAACCTTTTTAGATGGAGAATATTAACAGGTTCGTCAAGGGGATCCCCTTCCAGAGTAGTCAACCTGTAAGCTCCAGATCCATATTTGGCAGTTATGATATATGGCCCTAACCAGTTTGCTTCAAATTTGCCTTTCTTGTCACGATCTTGCTGAGTGCGGTGATTTTCTTTGAGCACAAGTTCACCAACCTGGAATTGCCTGGGGCGAACCTTTTTATTGTAGTGACGTTTAAGGCGATTCTGGTATACTTGTAGGTGATCATAGGCTCGTATTCTGCGTTCATTTAGTAACTCCAGCTGGGCAAGGCGTGCAACGCGGGCATCTTCTTCGCTGATGAGGTTCTTCAAGGAAATTCTCAATGAGGGGAGCTCAACTTCGATTGGCAAGACGGCTTCCGCGCCATATACTAAAGAGTATGGGGTGGCACTTGTTGGGGTACGGATAGATGTGCGGTATGCCCAAAGGGCGAGATGAATGTGAAGGTGCCAATCTCGTCCAGTGCTATTGACCACCTTTTTGAGGATGCGGATGAGGGTTTTGTTGGTTGCTTCTGCCTCACCATTACCCTGAGGGTAGTAAGGCGTTGGCCAACGATGTTGGATGTGGAAAGTATCGCACAGGTGTTTCATGGCTTGGTTCTTAAATGGCTTTCCGTTATCAGAAATGATGGTGGAGGGGATACCATATCTGCAGAGAATATGGTAGAGGATGAATTTAGAAATCTGAGTACCAGTGATTTGGGAGAGTGGCATTGCTTCCACCCATTTGGTGAAGTACTCAGTTGCAGTGATGATGAATGTATGGCCGTCGGATGATGGTGGGTGAATCTTGCCAATCAAGTCAAAACCCCATTGAAAGAACGACCATGGTGCTAGGAGAGGCTGAAGATCTTGTGCTGGAGCGTGGATCAAATCCGCATGCTATTGACACGGAAGACATTTCTTTACAAATTCGCAAGCATCATGTTCCAGAGTCGGCCAATAGTATCCAGCCCGTAGGATTCTTTTAGTCAGAGCCATACCATTTGAGTGGGCCCCACAAATACCACCATGTACTTCCGTTAGTACCGTCTGGGCCTCAGTCTCATTCAGACATCTCAGGAGGATTCCATCATACCCGCGACGATAAAGCGTATCACCAACAATTATGTATCGGGACGAACGATGGATGAAGGATTTTCGTTGGTTGCGTGTAAGCTCGGGGGGTATGGTGTTGTCACGGAGGTAAGTATATATGTCTTGGTACCACGGGGAGACAGGACCTACAACATCGCACACCATGTCAGTGTCAGGAATGTCGTATGCAGGGATTAACAGTTGCTCGACCAAAAACTTGCACTCTGTCCGATCCTTGGGCATGTCAATCAGAGAACCAATAGTGGCCATGGCATCTGCTACTTTATTCTGCACCCGGGGGATTTGGTCAAACTGTATGGAGGTGAAATATTTTTTGAAATCGTCCACCATGCGTTTATAAGGTAGCAGTTTGTCATCCTTCGTGAGGAACTCATCATTAACTTTCCGGATAACCAACAAGGAATCTCCAAAGACTTTCAAATGTGTAATGCGCCATTGTTTTGCAATCCTAAGGCCGGTGAGGAGGGCTTCATATTCCACCAGATTGTTGGTGCAAGGAAACGCTATTCTGAATGATTTTGGGATGTAGTCACCTTGAGGGGTGACTAATAGAATTTCAGCCCCAGATCCACTGTGAGTGTATGAGCCATCAAAGTATAACGTCCAAGTTGGTGCTTCTGTTACTGTGCAGATTCCTTCATCCGGGAATGCAGTGTCTATTGGGTAGGCATCTACTAGTGGCGCTTCAGCCAATTGATCAGCAATAACCTGTCCTTTAATAGCTTTGCGCTCCACATACTCGATGTCAAATTCGCTTAGCAGCATGACCCATTTGGCCATGCGGCCAGTCAAGGTGGTTCTAGACAACTCTTGAAATACTAATATTCCTTATCTCGAAATTAAATTTTTATCCCTCATTAAGATTAGTTTAATTGTAACATTTAATGATTTATTGCTTGAATGGAATAGCCCATACATATATATAAACAAAGATAGTTTCTTTTATTTAGAATTTATGACTAAGTAGACTTTCATATTAAATATTTATATAGTTTCTTTTAAATATACATAGTTAATAAAGTAAAGAAATAAAAATGTCATTTAATAAAAGATTTCGAATTGAATAGTGTGGTTAAAATGATTAGTTAATATATTATAGATAAATGTAATTGGGCATTTAAATAGGGTGAAATGACTTTGAGAGTTAGGGTTCTTTAAATTAGATAAGTGAAATTATATGTACATAGCCCTGCTTACTTAAAGATAAAATGATAAAGTAAATTAGATAAGTTGTGAATGTAGTTATAATCTTAGGGAATGCTAATATTAAGTGAGGGAAGAATAAAAGGTTATTTAGTTTAAATGCTCTGATTAGATGATAAAGGATCTAGATTACTTTATCTTAGTTAATTAGTAAGTGAATGTTAGTCATTTTTATATAATTATTTAATAGTTGATTAATTGAGTTGCTATGGGAATTCTAATATTATAGTAGTATATTGAAGTTGAAAATTTAAATATTTTGGTTCTTGTTAACTAGTTCGATAGAAATGGTTGTTCTATTAGTGATATAGTTATTTTTAAATATATATGTTATTTGTAGTAAAAAATCCTTTTAATTGCACTAAGTGGTTAAGTAAAGTGAGTGGTAAGGAAGTGAAAGTAAAGCCTTATTTAAGGAAATAACTTTATGGTTATAATGTTATGATTAATTGTTGTATTAGACAATATGTCTTGATTAATGGATTGTGTGTTTGTTTAAGTTTGATGTCGTATGTAAATAATTTTCAAGTTTATGTGCCAATGGGAAGTGTGTTTAGCTTGTGGTTTCCAGAGGCCTAGGAAGGGATATATATTTGTATGTATGGTCCTTATGTTTGTTTAACTATGAAGTGGTTTGGCTATTTTTTTGGTCATGTGCATTGTTTGAACACAAACCCTAAGGGTGATGCCCTCCTGTCTATGTTTGGAATCATGAGATTTTGTGATAATATTTTGTTGAAGGCTATGCATATGTGTATTGTGTTAAATTCAAACCCAAAGTGTTGTACTACCTGTTCATAATGGTTGAATTATGGCTATGGGTTGGGACATGGGTTCATGTTGTCTTGATCGATGTTCATGTGATTGTGATAAATGTGCAAGATGGTAAATGCCTTGCTATGTGGTTGGATTCATGTGAATGTGATATGTGTGCAAGATGGTAAATTCCTTGCTTGATGTGTAAGGTTTACTAGTTGCAAGTAGAGGGAGTGGCTCTCAATGGGGGTTGGAACCCAAAGTAGTGCCCAGGACAACCCATTGGAGGGTTTCTTAATCTAGTGATAACATTAATAATGAATTAGGGGGATGGGTAGAATTCACATTAAACAAGATAATGATATATCTCACTCATGGCTCAAGTGTTCATTTAGGCTTGAGATGAGATGGGAAGGCCTAGAATGGAAAGACCAACTACCTTGTCCTCATGAAAGGTATGTTGGTTCCACATGATTTTGTATGCGGTTCGAGAATTAGGAGAGGCTTCTAGGACAACCCAAGATAGGGGTCGAGGCCTAGGAAGATCTACTAGGACAACCCATATCAAGCTATGTGATGACACTCCTCCCTATTGCAGTCTAGCATTCCCTAGTTTTATTTTCTCTTTTTGTTGTGTGAGTGCCTCTGGAAGTGAAGTAAGTGTTGTAAATTATGTTGATGTTGTTAAAAATGTTGTGTTGGGATCCATGTACACCATTGTTTGTGTCATCTTGTTGCTTTCTTGACTATCTGTATGATGTGGGACATTGTGTTATCTCTTAGCATGGGGGTGGACCTCAAGGTTCCGCATGGTCGGGAGGTTGATACTTTTTCCTCCATTGGGTATTCTTTTTGCATGTTCATGTGCGTGGAGATTGTTCATGGTGTTGTGGACTCATGTTCTTACTCCAATTCTTGTTCCAATTCAAGAAGGCAACCTTTTATGTAATTATGTAATGGATTGCAATCTGATGTATTCTCCCGATATGTATTAGGGGAAACATTGTTGTAATTATTGTAATGATGTAACAATTATTGATGAAATCTTATTATAATGAGTACTACAAAGTAATGCATCTTGCATATGTTAGTTAGCTAGATACAATCATTACTATTGATTATATGTTGATGTGTTGCTTTAAAATGAACCTTGAATGTTAGATTGTTCATGTAACCTTTGTTCTTGCAATCTTTATTGCTAGCTTGTGAGTTGAGGAACCTTAGAGGACTTAGGAATATTTACCATGTTATGTTATGCATTCTATTGTTGCTTTAAAAATATATAAATTCCATTAAATTGTCATAGTTAGTGTTGTCCTCTAGGGTTCCTTAGCAGGGGCATTACAACTGGTACTAGAGCCCAAGTTTCTAACATTGGGCACTCCAATTTCTTATGAACCCATTATGTTGTCCTAGTTGCTTGTACCCTTGAGATTATGTTTTTCCTTTTTTTCATCCTCGCCTAATGACCTTAGACTTATCCTTTGGTGGTGTTTTTCCAATGGTGCAAAAGACTGGTGGAAAGGATAGGACCCATGGTGTAGTGCATAATGCACCAATATTATTGCTATTTGGGATGCATTATGGACCCTTGTGTAGCCTTGTGATGTGATTTCTGATAATGTGAATTTGTGTGTGTATGTGAAGAATGTATGTTAATTCATTAATATAGTACTTATGAAATGATAAATTGTGTTTCCATGATTCTAAAAAGTTGTAAAATCGTGATCTTGTGTTGATATTTCATGTAGTATAATGAATAAAGTGGAATGTCTTGATTATAAATGATGGATATTTAATGAAAAATGTGTGCTTTGTCTGTATAATTATGTTGTGTTTTATGGAAGTGTACATTCTGATGTATTGATTTCTTAACAGTGTATTGGAAGGGGAATTGTAATTTAAGGGTAAAGAAAATGAAATGGTAATGCATTTGAAATTGAATACTTTTATGAGAAATTCTACTCATTAGGATTAAAAGGATGCAATGTTTTCTTTGTCCTGGAAGAAACTGATGGTTGTTAATGCTAATATGTAAGGATTTTGAGTGGTTTATGTACTATAGAATCATTTTGAAATGCAAGTATTGATTGTGTTACTATTGTGACATTGAAAAATAAAGGGATAGGTCACGTTTGAAATGGACTATATATAAGTATATATCCTTGTGAGATGAATTATTTTCATAGGAAAAACTAGTGTATATTATTTTGATGTAATGAATTAGCTTTGATGTTGGTAATAGAAATTTGTAGTACTAATGTGTTATGTTTCCACCCTAGTGTGTGAATTATAGGAGTAATTCAAGTTTTAAGGGGGGAGGATGTAGTGCCCCTCCATTCTCACTGTGGATGTGCAGGTAGTTTGGCTTCGGAACGTGAAGATGAAGGTAAAATATTAGGGATACTTAAAGGTATGTGTTAATGATGTTAAGCAGTTGATGTTGTATATTATGAATTTATGGACTATGAAATTGATTGTTATATGATTTGGTGATGTTCTTACTGATGTGTTTGGGTGAAGGGATTAGTCACATCACTCACTTGTGAGTACCTTGTGACTCTACGACTCCCTTTCATGGTGTGCTTGATTATATGTATATGTATATGCACGACTATTTTGTGTGTTGCAGGTTGTAGGTATTAGGGACCCTTTTGTTAGATACCATTTTTTAATCTAAACACCCAGCTTGATATGTTTGATAGATGAGCAGACGCCTTGTGTATTCTCCTGTTGTGTGTGATCCTTTGGATGCATGTAATTGTTGATTCTCCTTGTGTGGCCTTGATTCATTTCCATGACTTCCAGTTCCTTAAAAGTGTAAATTTAGTTTTGGAATGCATGTGTGGATTTAGATTAATTGCTAACAAAGTTGTCATGTGTATTTCTTTTGATTGACTAAATGTGCATTAGGATAAGATGTTATTTTGTGCAATTAGGTTAATTATGTGGTTTTAAAAGAAATTCCTGGCCTGAGTGTGTCATCCCTTCATGTGTGTTCCTAGTTGGTAGCAATGTCTACATCCATATGTGGTTCAATGCATTTTCATAATGATAAGAATATGCTGCATGGAAAAGGGGTTGTTTGATTAGACTAAGGAAAAGCATGTAGGTAGTTAATAAATTAATTATCGGTTAGTCTTTTCATGGTTTTTATATTATATGCAAGGTGGTATAATGGAAAACCTTCCTGTGGGTGGTAGTTAAGATTTGGGTAGAAAGTGTGACTTAATTTTCCTTTATATAGATGTTTTGATTGGACAAGTTGTGTTTGCAAGTTTCTTACATCAAATTAAATTATTTTTTTCCTCTTTCTCTTAACCCACATATAGTTAATAAAGATAATTAGCCTCAAACCACAATATAATAAAAAATCATTTAGGCCTTAGAATTGTATGCTTAAACCTTGACTGTGAATCAAAGAAATTATGTCTAAAATTACTTGAGTTCCAAATCTTATGTTCTCCTAAAATTGCACTCCTTACTTTTGGCTTATGCATAAAAGATAGATTATGAATGAGACTGAGTGTAGTTGTTGGGTATTTAATCTATACATTTGGAAGTAAATTTTTGTGATTAATTTTTGTATGACATGATGTGATATTTTTTTATTGGAAAGGGCTACTTTTGTGGAATATATAGTGATGCTAGTGCATAGAACTAGGTTTCTATTTTGAGAAATTATGATGACTATATTGGTATTTGAACATCTTGTTTGCTATGTGTAGCTGAAACCTATGATGTAATATCTTTCTCTTTCCATACTATTGAATAAATAGAAAAAAATTATGCATTGGATGTCTTGCATGTTGAATTGTTATGAGGGGGTAACATGTGAAACAATTAAGCTTAGGTATGGGATGGGGATTTTTGAGTAGGCATAATCACGATGTAAGGATTTAGTGTTGCTTGTACTAGCTTGGGATAAAGTTTGAGAGAGTGTGGGATTATGTTTTGGAAACAAATATTTGAATCCTCTTGTTCTATGAAAATTTATATAATACTTGATGAAGTAAGAGTTGTTTGTGGTTAGGAAAGATCTACATGAAGTAGTAAGAGTTAAGTAGAGGATCATTATTATTCTTTTGTGAATATGGAACTTGTGTACAATTTTTTTAACACTAGATGCATGAATGTTGATGTGAAAGTATCAATGATTCTTGGATGCATTTAGAAAATCCATAGTGCTTATGTAAAATTCTTATTGTGTGGAAGAAAATTTAGTTGGCATATGCATATTTTATGAGGATAGAATGATATACCAAATGAATAAAAGTGAATGTGAATTTATTAGGAGTTGTTAAGTGATCACAATGATCATGACATTGACATTTAGCATAAGGTGATATATGGAAAAGAGTAGAGTGAAAGAAAAACTAAAAAAGGGTTATGGATAATATGTAATGATATGAATCACATTGGTTATGGAAGTAAATGTACTTATGGTATGTGATCTTTTGAAAAGTAATGGAATTGTGTATGTAATTGTATCCCATATAAATGTGAGAAACCATTAATTGTGCATTGGTTGAGTGTTGTGAATACCCTATACTTGCTTTTCCCATGGGATGGTGATATTGTGTACCCATCCATGGGAAATATGTTGTATTTTTTTGGTGTGGGATTAACCATACCATTATGTGTGCTTGTATGTTTGTTACTTGATTGAGGGCCAACCCACATGTGGCTGAAATTTATATACAAGAGTAGCTAAAAGATAGTTTCATAGATTATTTTATTTTGGTTCTCTAGTCCCTCAATTTGTGAAGGGGTAGTAGCAGCCACAAAGTCCCTTGGGTGGGGTGTGCAGGGCATGCATATTATGGCACATAGTGGTCTCAGCTCAACTGATCTTGAGGAAAAGTACTCATTACTTCCCCTTATGATGGATTAGGGTACTTGATCCATATGTAGTAGCCTAATCCCCACAGTTCTTAAGCATATTAATGGTATTTCTTGGATGATCATCTACCTTGTCTTCATGAAAGGTATGATATGCCACATGAGTCATCAGTTGGGGGTCGGGGTTTAGGGTGAGAGGGACCTACATGGATAACCCAACTGGAACTATGTGATGACATGTGTTGCCACTTGGGGGCCATGGTCTAGGGTGAGAGGGACTTGCATGGACAACCCAAGTGAGACCATGCACCCCATGTATATGTATATTTTGAGGTCCAGCATGTGGAGGGGGGTTTGTTACCAATGCTGAGACAGATTATATATCTGCACATGTTCCAACATGATGTAATAGGTACAATGCCACACTCCACTAATGTTTCAACACAGTATTGGTGATGATTTCATGTTGTTGATGGGATCGAGCTAGGCTCAAGGACACAATGCCATGTGCATAGACACGTGAAGGTGCACTATGATATTGTGTTATGATAGCCTACTTGTGTGATGAGTGTAATGGGACCTCGTAAAATTGTAGAGGGATACTCATGTTTTATTTTGATAGTTTGGGTTGGTTAGCATATGGGTATGTCCTATCCATGTATACCTCTAACTACAATGAGTACCTATGTGTGCCTTCTCCATGAAGTATCGCTATGCGGGGTGTGTTCTATGTGTGCCTACTTCTGCGGAGCCATAAACACACTGCCATGTGGCATACGACTAGTACATGCCTACTTCGGCTAGCGTATGACCATGTCACATTGAGACACGATGCAGGATGTGGTCGAGGTGTACATCCCATGCGAGTAGCCAAGGAGTGCATGGGCCACTTGGCTAGTCCATCTTGCATGATGACACGATGCAGGGTGTAGCCAAAGAGTACACTCTGAATCATGTGGATGGTGTGCTCACTCTGCACCACATGAGAGTTACTACTATAGCCTGATGTTGTTCCATCCTTCCTCATTTGGTGGCTATTATCTAGTCACGCAGTGTTGTACAATGAAATTTCAAATATTGTGTATTTCCTTTATGATATTGATGATTTTCTATTGACTGTGAAGGCCGACATTTTGGTTATCTTTGATTGTGATGGTTTAGCCACACCTTGTGATCTTATTTTCATGTAGCCCTTGTGGTCACACTTGATTTAGTGTTGAAATTATTGTACACATTTCTTGCTTTATTGCTGAAATTGAATCTTTATTTGATATTTATTTATGACTTTGGTGAATAAACTAGTTTATCCTTATTATTTTCGATGTCAACCATGTGTTGTATTGTGATTCCTCTCCAAGGATGTATGAGGTGGACTTGGTGAGTGTATACGAGGAATCAAATGCAGGGAACCTTGAGGATGGGGGTATGTGTGGTTGTTACATAGCTAGGACCCACTACCCACCTATGTGTGATGACTATCTCTTGGAGGCTAACCACCTTATACAACAAGAGATAGGTCATTGTGGTCTTGTTTGGATGGTCTCACCATGTGTGTGTGGCTTAACACCATCAAGCCACTGAGTGTGAGGTATGGATTATGTGAGATCTCTTGGCTCATGGATTAGTATGTTGCTTCTCGGTGTCCAAATGGACCCTTGTGTAGCCTTTTTATGTGATTCCCAATGATGCGAATTTGTCGGTATGTGAAGAATGCATGTTAAATCAGTAATATAGTGCTTATGAAATGATAAATTGTGTTTACATGCTTCTAAAAAGGTGTAAAATCATGATCTTTTGTTGAATATGTTATGAGATTTAGTGTTGTAAAATGAATAAAGTGGATTGTCTTGTTTGTAAATGATGGATATGTAATGAAAAATGTGTGGTTTGTCTATATAATTATGTTGTGTTTTATGGAAGTGTAACATTCTGATGTATTGATTACTTAACAGTGTATTGGAAGAGGAATTATAATTTAAGGGTAAAAAAAGTGAAATGGTAATGCATTTGAAATTGAACACTTTTATATTTTTCTATTATGAGAAATTTTGCTAGTTAGGATTAAAAGGGTGTAATATTTTCTTTGTCTTGAAAGAAACTAATGGATGTTAAAGCTAATATGTAAGGATTTTGAGTGGTTTATGTACTATGGAATCATTTATGAAATGCAAGTCTTCATTGTGTTATTAATGTGGCATTGAAAACTAAAATGTTAGGTCATGTTTGAAATGGACTATATAAGTATATATCCTTGTGAGATGAATTATTTTCATAGGAAAAACTAGTGTATATTATTTTGATGTAATGAATCAGCTTTGATGTTGGTAATAGAAACTTGCAATACTAATGTTTTTTGTTTCCACCCTAGTTTGTGAATTCTAGGAGTAATTCAAGTTTGAGGGGGGGGATGTAGTGCCCCTCCATTCTCACCGTGGATGTGTAGGTAGATTGGATTTGGAACTTAGAGGTGAAGGTAAAATAATAGGGATATTTAAAGGTATGTGCTAATGATGTTAAGCAGTTGATGTTGTATATTATGAATTTATGGACTATGTGTGAAGCTTAGGATAGGAATTATTATATATGTTTCAGAATAGGTTTATCATGATGGACGTGTGTGTTCAAAAATGACCATTACCAGGATGCATGGTATGGACATATTGGTGTGATAGGAGTGCTTTGGTTACCTTTGGGGTTTTCACTCAATTCTAATATATTATTATTTTTTTGAAATGTCATTATGATTTTGATTATGATTATCTTTATTGTCATGAAAATGTACATACTTGTGTTCAAGTGTTGTGGTTGCAGATGGGACATGAGCTTCTCTTAGTGTTTTAGTGATTATGATGTATATTGTCATGCTATTATTTCTATGTAGAGATTTATTTAGATAGTTGGGTGATGAAATATTTTTTTGTTAGGTTAGGAGGAAAGAGCGGCATCATGCCATTAGATGTATGGGGGATATACAGGAATGAGATACAATTGCTAGAGTTCCTTTCCTAGTACTTCGACTATTATGCACATGTTCTCTAACTTGTATGTTGAGTTAATAGGTACTAGGCTATGTCTCCACCTGAATTAGTAGGTCTAAGCATGCCTCTAATCCCAATGGTGGTTGGGGAGATAACATCTAGGCCCAAGTTATACCCTAACCCTAGCCATTGTCCCCAATTAAGGATAATTGATTCAGTGTGTGACCACCTTTCTGGGTTATCATGGGACAATGCTCGATCTCATATACCCTACGGTTGGAGAGTTGCACTTGTGTTAATTTTTCTATTGGGTTATGTGATTGTGTGACTTCAATGTCTAGCTTTGAATATGGATTTAGTTCAAATGGTTCTGAGTCCTTTGGTAAGTTAGGTTAGTCACTATTGTGATCATTCTCATTATTTATGTTTTGATGTGAATGTCTCCTTTCAGTAAGAAGTTATTTTGTGGTATATGCTTAGTCTCTGATTATGACCTATTTAAGTGAAGTTAGCTTCTAGGTTGGATATGTTGATGATAACTATAATTGTCATGTGGGTGTTAAAGTGTGATTTAATGTTATTATATATATGTATATATATTGCCATGGTTATTCTTTGGTGTGAGTGAATATTGGTTATTAATATTATTATGATTATATGTGTGAAGAAAGTGATTTAATATTGCCATGGGTTTGCACCAATAAGGTATTATGTTAATGTGCATAGACTATTATTTGTTATAATGTCACCATGTATGTTATTATTTTTGGTGTGAGGGGATATTGGATTATTATTATTATTATTTAATATGTAAGGGTATTATTTACTATTGCTAAGTGTTAATATTAATTAGTTGCTATGTTAGTATGTGCATATCATTATGTTCATTATAGTTAATTGTTACATTAATTATCATTATGTTATTGTTTATTGATTTTGGAAAAAGGACCATTTGATTATTTAATTGTGGTTTATTGAGTAATAGTTATTTTATTGAGAAACAAAATTAAAAATTAATTAGTGTTTATTTGATTGAAAAGGAATTTGGAATTGGAACTTATTAATTAATTATTTTTGGAACCTTGGTGGGAGTGAAGTCTCATTTTCAGGGTTTCCTTTTTAATTGGGAGTTGTGTATGGAAATGGGAAGGGGGTGAAATAGTTGGGATATTGTGAAAGAGGATTTTTTTCTGGGTGTGAGAGTTGTTGCAATTTGGGGGTTTTGAAAGTTGAAAGAATTGTGATGAATTTTGATGTTTTTGGTGAGATTCGAGTGATTTGAGATGAGATTCGAAAAAGGGGGTTTGGATTTCTGGTTGTGAATTCATGAGAATTTATTGCTATTGGTTTGAATGAATATTTTGGGCTTCTTATGATGGTTCTTGATTGGTGATTTAAGCTTGGAGGATTTTTTGGGGCTTCAACTTCTTTTTCATCATTGTTCTTCGAATTTGAGGTAAGGATTTTCTTGATTTTGTTAATTTATGCATTTCATATTTATAGGCATTTGAAAAGGGTTAAATTAATTGAGTTTTTAATTTTTTTGATCATCTAGAAAAGATCTGGTTGCTGGGTTTCTCATTTTGTCATTTGGCTATAATCGGGTATGTCGAAAAGAGGGTTTTAAGGGAGTTTTTTGTTGTTTCACATTTTGTGAATTTTTTAGTCTTTCTTTCCACTGCATTCTAGAGTTGGTTTTATGGTGCAGATGATATTTCTAATAAAATTTTGTCCAATATGTATTTTATATACATGCACCTCTCAAATGAATGAATCTTGTACCTTGTAGCATTCTTGTAAAGGAAATGTAAAAGAATTCATGTAATCTTGAAGATGTATTTATTGTCACTTATTATGTAATGGAAAGGTTAACGTAGGAATGTTGTATTTATGATGCATATGAACTTAATTTAGTAGTAGATGTGATATATCTTTATGTACTTATTTCATGACGTTGACTAGGATTAGGTTCATATTAGCATAGTGTTAGATGAGGTTTAATTATAATTAAGTTATGTTATCATATGTAATTTGATGTATGAGATTTAATATGCATTCAAGGAATTGATTGGATGTGTTCTTAGTGTATCATATGTCTTTCTATAGGTTTAGTTAGTGTAGATGTGTCGTAGTAGTGACGTTAGGGGACCATGGTGGATAGGTGTGTAAGTGGGCTATGATTAATGTTACTTTTAGGTCATAACATTTGATTATGATATGATATTAATGTAATGATGTTATCCATGTTAATTTGTTGAGTTGCATTAGTTAGTATCACTTTAGTTTTTTTTTTTTTTAAATGGCATGATGTTGGAGGTCTTTTGTGTTAATCCATCGGGTCCCTTAGTGGGGTGTTACATCTAGGGCCTAAACCACACTCTTTCCAACATCACAATGGATGAGATAAAATTGATCTAAAACACCTAATTGGCTACTAAAAATAGTGTTGCATGGCATATAAATCCTAGCCTAAAATAGCTAGACAAGGGTGCTAGGCACCCTAAACCTAGAGGAAAATACTCATAATCAATTTCAGTCTCCTATTTCTCTTAATTTATAGATTCTACTCCTCTGGACTTGGTGTCAAAACTTTTTCTATCATTGATAAAATTCACTTTCCATAATTTGTTGACTTGTGGACTTAAATGCTTGATTGAGCAATTAGGTCTCCAATCCTCCTTCAATTCAATTCAGATATGTAACTTACACACATAAAATAGGGGAAAGGGTCATGTTGTATAGGGGATTGCCTAATTCAAACCCTATCTTGGTATTTCTACATTCACAAGGGCTACTCATCACTTTGAAGGAGAAATTGATGATTGATTTGAAGTCCTACAAGTGCTAGTACTCAAAAACAAATGGACACAACACATAAACAAACTCACATGAAAACATGATGCTTGACTAAAATAATGTTTCTATAATTCTTCTCTTAAATACTCTTAGGATGCTCAATTATGATCTTAATTGCCTTAGAATTGTCTACCTCTTAAACTAGGATTTCAAATGATGAAAAAGACTTGTATTTATATTCAGTTCTTTAATTTCCTAAAAATCAAATACTAATAGTTCCATAGGGGAAATATGGGTTAGTTGCAAAAAGCATAATACAAGACATTAGAGTACAAAACACTAAAAACCCATCAAATATTAGTCATATAAAGCCCATACTCAATAAAATTAGTAAAAAATGCTTCAAAGATTCAATTAAAAGTAATGAAAACATAATTCAAAGATAATTGAACCTAAAAGAATATGCAAACCTTCAATCCCATTTGGGGATTATGCTCCAAATGTATGTGGATTTCTCTATTAATCATAACCCATGATTGCAAAATCTAAGATTAATGATTGATTCACAAAAGGATGCTCAAATTGCTCAATATTGCTCAAGAATGTCTAAGGTCATGAAAATTATGAATGAATGTGAATTCAAGCACATAAGGATTGTGAATGATTTTCATAAATGAAATAGTTGTTTTATAGATTTTAGGATTTCTGATCAACAATAGAGATAGAATTTGAAGATCAATGGATGAGAGGAAATCAAGAAGATAAAAGGACAACATTTCATGAGAATGCAAAATATCCCTATTTTAATGGAAAATTGGTTGAAAATATTTTGAATTGGAGGGAAGAAGATATTTTGAATTCAAATTAGGAATATTCTCTTTTTGAAAAAGGAATATTCTTTATGCAAGTTGGAAGATTGGAGGAAAATTAGGGAATTAAATAATATGACAAATATGTAATTTTGAGGATAAGAGGGAATTAGGATACTGAATTAAATAATTGGAAATTATGTAATCATGTGGGATTGAAGAAAATTAAAATTTATTAAATAATCAAAATTATTTAATAATAGGAAATTAGTAAGAAAATGACAAAGTAATCAAATAATGTTAATTATTCAATTAAAATGAGGAAATAGAGGAAAATGATGTTAAAAGGCGAAATCAAGAAGTGGGATACATTCAAACAATTTTAGGTGTCTACATTTTGCCTATGTTTGAGACAATGTACTTGTTACTTGTTACTTGTTACTTGTTATATTGTTTCAAAGACCTCATGGTGCTCAAAAAAAAATTAAAAGTTTACCTAATGCCCCACTATGCCCAATAGACAAAAGAAAGATGGTAGGTTTCCCCCTCAAGAGATCGGTCGAAAAAAATAATTTTCGGATTAGGATCATGACAAGATGATAGGACTAGTTTCATAGAGAAGAGGACAAAACATTAAGTCTTGGGGGTCCTAGAAATTGATCAAGATGGATAGCCAAGGATGAAAAATATGCTAGCAAGGTGAAACCCTAGGGTTTGGGGGTCATGTATATGCATTTGGGTTCATTTTAGGCTTATTTGCACACTTTTCTTTGAGAGATTATTGAGTTCTCAAAAAATTTGTAGCTTCATACCTTTCAAACAACTTCATGAGATGGTGCTTTTACCTCATGCTAACACCATGTGAATCGAGTTAGGTAGTTCCAACCGCTTGCAAGAGTAGGCTCCCCAGTACGTATTCAATTATTTCAATTTTGTATGTAGTTTTAGGCATTAAATTTCATAGCTAAATGTAAGCAAGAAAACACGTCAATCTAGGATCAATGCATATGAAACTCGATGTGTCATGTTTGCATTTGTGAAACATCATGTTTGTCACATGTCATGGTTGCAATAGCCTATCATGTCTAACTATTATATAGCAATGTATTTGAACACATGATCACATTTGAATTGGAGAAATGTTACATTTGAAAATGTGACTACTTTTGGCTATCACCAAATGAAGCATTTGATTTTTCCATTGACAGACAACTTTTTATCAAAAATTTGATAAATTGATGTCATGAGCACTATGCTTGTAGGTAGTACTACATCTTATTTATTCTTGAGAGTGGATACTGAGGATTCTAGATCTGATGGCTCTCTTGGGTGAGGTGGAGATAGACTTCCATCATTGATTGGAATTTTTTACATTGCATGCATGCTTGAGATTCGAATGCATCGAGCCATGATGAATATCCTCATTGAGCAATGGCACTCAAAGATTACTAATTTTAGACTCCCCATAGGTGAGGCCACCATCACTTTGGAGGATTTTTGGGGCATCTTGAGGATCCCTATTGAGGGTATTAGACTAGTCTATGACATGGACAAAGGTACAGAGGCATTGGAGAGACTACAAGGAGATGATGACCTAGAGATCGATGATGGATAGATTGTATTAAGACCTTACATTGGCGTGGTTGATGACATTATCTTGGTGCTAGAAGGAATTATTATGGGTTGGATCATGCCTAATTGATGGTGTAGAGGCTACTCAATTGAATGGGGCTTCATAATTGAGTGCATGATTCAAGATGGGACTGTGTTTTTATGGAGAACTTGCATCCTTGTGCACCTTTACCATGATATGCATCAAGTAGCATATAGAGTAGCTACCAGTCTATTTGTGGGTGTGACACTACTACATGTTTGGGCATGGGAGAATATAGTAGCTACTCAACCTATTGGAGAGGCACATAAGTTTTTTGATGATCCTTATGTCTACTTATATGATATGATTCTTACACATCAACAAATAGCAGACCATTTTTTGAGAGGTATCTTCAATGACATGGATTACCTACACATCAGGATCATCGATGATAGATGTTAATGTGAGACTTAGATAGATGATCACCTACACTTAGCATATTTCCACTAGACATGATGGTTTATCAAGTGAACTACTCATATTCTTGAGGTATTTACCAGATCAAGTATGTCGTTAGTTTGGAGAGAGGAAAAATGTTCCTATAGATGATTATCATGCTATATATACCATGACCACAAGGGATATAGCTGAGTGTGGTGGTATGGTAGTGTCACAAGTGGCACTTATAGAGTTTGCACATATGGATCCTCTAGAATGGGGTTGGGCAGGTGGACTTGAGGATGTAGGGACCACACCAAAATATGATGCATGGTGGGTCACGAGGAGACCATTATGATTTACACATATTGATTGTGTAGTTGTTGGAGGTTCTCAGAGATGGAGTGAGGAAAAACCTATGCATGCTCGATGCAAGAGACAAAGAGAAGAGATAGAGGTAAAGGTACACAAAGGATATGACAATGGTAGAGTCCATTGAGACCATCAACAATAGGTAGTACAGAAGTAGGATGTTTAATAGCAAGAAATGTTGGATGTAGCCCCTCAAGCAAAGGAGATTAGAGGAGATGAATGAGGACAAGAGGATTAGGGTGTTCACATGGAATTAGTGCTATCTGAGAGAGATTAAGATCGCTAAGAGTGTGATGGCTACCAGATAGAGTAAGATAGCTTGCCAGCCTAGCTGATCCAAAGGACCAAAGGGAGGGATCAGGGGATATCTGATAGAGATCAATGCATATTAGAGAGATATCAACATACCATAGAGAGGGATGCAAATATTACTTGTTGTCAATAGGAAGAGTCCCAAGTTGCAAAACTCGTAGTTGAGAGGGATACTGAGAGATCAAAGAGGATGCAACTAGAGATTTGATAGGGAAACATGATCTCCATGACCTAACATATGCAAGAGATGTAGTCCCTTATTCAGGAGGTTACCTATTATTGTACCCTCTATTAGGCATTCATTCCATGGGAGTAGAGGTAACCTATATTTTTTGTGGGGAGTAGTACAATAGGTGGGTCAAGCCGATCTGATGGTGGATCTATGGGCAGGCCCTCATAGTAGATTCAAGGGTCATAGGGATAGGGACATCAATAGCAACATTAGCCAATGGGTCCCCACCTCCTTAGCCTCCTCCTAGTCGAGAGGAGCAAGGAAGTTCCATGTAGATATGTTGTCCAAAAAAAAATTATGTGGATAATTTTATGATGTATATACATTCATTATTTTTTAAGAGCCTCTTGTACATGTATTTTTGGTGTATATTATTGTATCACACATTTGATGATGTATCATGACACTTTCATTTTTTGATGATATATGAGATGATATGATACGACTATGATATGATATTATGATGATTCATTGATTATGGATGTTTCTATGATATATGCATTGGTTATGGATGCTTCTATGGTGCATGCATTGGTTATGGATGCACATTTTTTGTTGTTTCATGCTTTTATGATATGACAATGATGATGTATAATGATGCTTGCTAATGATTTGACAATGCAGTATGTATGATATTATATGGTTTATCTATTTGGTATTTTGATATGATATATGTGATGATCATGCATGATAGATGATGTGAGATGCTACTGATGGGCGATTGATGCAAGATGTGATGCATATTTTGTTGTGTGTCATGATAATTAGATAGAAATGTTAGTATGATGAGTAAAATAGAAGAATAGATGATTAAATAAATAGAATAGAATGACATATAATGATGATATTACTCAAGTACTAATAAATCTATGATTATTTGGTTTTTGATATTTTATTGGATATGTGATGAGATATGATATATGATTTTTCTTTTTCTTTTAGGTAAGGATAAATAATTTAGAGAAATCTTTATTTTGATATAGAAAATAAACACAATGCACCAAGGTATGAAGAAATAGGGTGATGTGTCTATTGCATGGACTTTGACTCTATAAACATATAGAAGTATCCTTGTGTAATGGCATAAATTTCAACCTAGGAAAATTTATCATTAATTTTCCTTCACTTTAGCCTTACAAGTCTAATAATGGAAAAATCTACTACTTTCATCTTGCTCTGGCCACATGTCCTTTTCATTTTATATCGATAAGGGAAATTTTGTTAGGAACATGCATGCACTGTGTGAACATTTGTGTATCATGCTACCATCCTAACAAAGATTCCTACATCTAGAATCTGTAGAAATGTTACTCTTCCTAATTGCTTAGGAAGGTAACATTCCCTGTCAAGTCTTGACCAATGAGAAATGACTATTTTCCTCCATTTTATCCATTTGAACTTCATTCTTGCTAGCTCTTCTCAATTTCTATCTCAATTCTATCACTCTCTAACTCATTCTCATAGTATCTCAAGCTAGTTCTTCATTCTTGAAACATTCTTTACCATTCTAGTAGCTCTATCTGTGTCTCTATAACTTCTTCTTGGTCCAAAGCCATTGCCATTGCAGTTTTGCAAAGCTCTGCCTCCTTGGCATGGTGATATTTTTTGTTTCCTTCCTCTATTATCCTTGATCACTTGTAGAAGGGAAGGTGATATTGTGTCTTTTCATTTACTTGTATTATCATTCTTGTAGAGTAGCATCCAGGTTGCCATTGATCTTTACTATATTCTATCATTTATATTCTCTCCTTTATCATTTTTCTCCAAATGATTACATATTGGTTGTACATGGAGGTGGGAACACCAAAATGAGGAATTGACTAAGGCAACTTCCAAACACAACCCCAACATTTTTCATGCTACTGTGTATGTAGGTGTAGGCTCATTTGCTTTGATCTAGCTGGAGAACTAGACAATGAGTAAGTTTGGAATTCTTCTTCTCTCTGTGTTAGTATTTCCTAGTATTCTTATACTTTTCATTCCTTTACTTTTCTATCAAATTGTAAAACTATAAAAATCAGGTTGTCAATAGACTGGGTGATTTTTTGGTTTTTTCCTAATCCTCTATCTATATAGGACATTAGTACATCCTTGTGTAAGAGAGGGGGACCACCGTGTGCAAGACCCCAGGTCATGGAGGGTCGAGATGCGAGAGGCTTCCCTAACTTACCTCAGCTAAGTACAATGTTTAGGGTTATGAGGATGAGAATGATGGGGATTATGACATCCTACAAATACTCTACAATCCCAAGTTTTAAGATCGGGGCTAGGTGACTCATTTTTTAGGTCCAACTCTATGCCTCAGGGAGCTATCTTCCCAAGGATGTCAGCACGAACTCTAGATGACAGTGTAGTGTGCTAGCATCTCTAAAGCACGTTGTAGTCTGTAAGGTCAGACAACTGCAAAGACAAGGTTGAACTCACCAAAATGACTAACAACCTAGCTACTGAGCTAAAACTATAGAATGACACTAGAAAGTAAATAAAGTGTTCTCTAATATTGTAAAGAAAATCAACAAGAGTAAGAAGGGTAAGAAGGATCTCACCAAGGAATTTATTTGCCAGTTGATCTTCCTCACAATATGCACAACTACACACAACAAGAGGGAGAATTTTGGGTGGCTGTATAGTGGCCTGCCTCAGTTAGACCCCCATTTAGGTGTTTCCACCTCCACGGACAGCCAAGGAATCAAGATAAAGAAGCAATAAAGTAACAAGAAGACAAACACTACAAAACAATACTATGCTACTCAACCAAGTGATAGAGGAGAGGAAAGGGAATATTACCACCTCCACCAAGAGAATTTAAGGCTGCTTGGGGGATAAATGAGAGGAACTCAAGCCTCTATTGTAATGGTGTGTTCCCAAATGTGCTTTATCAATGTGACGAAGTGGAGCTTTTGCTGCAATGGAATGCTTGGATGCTTGGAGTGAGTAAAAATGGATGAAAAAGTGTGAGTATGGAAGCTTGAAGTGTTCAATAATGGCAACTTGATCTATTGAAGAGCTGTGTTGGATTTGTGTAGGGTCCTAAATGCAAGTTGAAGGATTGAATATGAAGAATGAGGAAAGAAAACAACCATATTCAAGTTGGTCAGCCAAAGGAGGCATTACAACTTCACTTCCAATAAGAAGAGTAATGTATTTATTGGCTCAACCACCAAAATCTTCCAGGGACGTAAGTGCACCACACGAATGTTTGCAAGCTGCACGAGCAACCCCAATAGAAATTCCCCCACTAACACACAAAAAAGGCACCAAGTGGACTGCCATCAGCGGGCTTAAGTGGAATTAAGCCTCTGAACTTGGTTTTCTGAGGTGGATAAAGGTGAAAAGGGGAATTACATAGGGTGAAAATTCACTCTTATACATTTTTCCCCCACTTTAGCGAGCACAAGTACTAATGAGTGCTCAGTAAAGTAGATCAAGAAGAGATTAGGGTTAGAAAATTATACCTAAACCGTCAAATAAGTAGTACTTGGTCTAGCATACCTAAAGGTGTAGGAGAAGCGAAAGGCTCCATAGCTGCTTGAAACTATGAAGTTGGAACAACAAAGCATTTTACAGGCCTGCAAACCTACCAGGAGGAAACCCCCAAGATCTCTCACATGGAGGAAGCCCCAAGGAAGCAGACTCCACAAAGTCAGGAAGCGGTGACACATCTACCCACATATAGAACATGTCAAAAGTGGCAACACGTCTACCTGCAGATAAAACATGTCAAAAGTGGTGACACGTCTACCCACAGGTAGAACATGTCAAAAGTGGCGATACATCTACTCGTAGATAGAACATGTCAAAAGCGGTGACACGTCTACCCATATATAGAACATTTCAAAAGCGGTGACATGTCTACCCGTAGATAGAACATGTCAAAAGGGATTGATCATGCAAACCATAAAAAATTCAAAGGGATCCCTTGGGAACCCTTCAAAAGGAGAGGGGTCCACTCAAGGGACATGTTGTTTGAAAGGTAAGGTCTAGTCAGGATTTCCCCAAGCTAGAAAAAAAGGGTGAATGTAATGAGCCTAGTTGGGCTACCCCCAGGCTAGACGTGAGAGGATCCATTCGTCATAAAGGCTTTGAAAGAAGGGTCCCTTAGGAACCTGTTGTGAGGAAGAAGGGGGGTCCACTCAAGGGAAACACAATCCAAAAGTAGTCATTCTTCTTAGAGTGATCCATCATCAAGGAATCCTTTCGAAATATGTTCAATTCATCAAGGAATTTGAAAGGATATGCCCCCACATGAGGGGAAGTAAAAGAAGTTACCACTTTGGAAGAAGGTCTTCAAGTCCTTTCTTTACAAACCCATGATGAAGGAAACACGTTCCGTTAGGGTTCCAAGTTGAGAATGTGATTCTAAGGAAAAATTATTGTGAAGTTTTTTCAAGAAAATATTCATTGGAAACGAATTCCTTTTCTGAAAATCAAAGTGTTAAAGGAGAGTGTTGTCACACATAGGATGGAAAACTCAAGAAAAGAAGAGAGAAAAATAAAGGGAAAGCAAAAGAAAAAAGGAAAATACAAACAAAGGACACACGGGGGTCTGGTTTAGCAAGGTCAGATCTTTCCAAGCTCATATAATAATAGGTAACCACAATGCAAGGTAAAAGATCATCAATCCCCAACCAGATCAAGAAGAATGCACAGAAAACAAAGTAAAAATAAAAAATTGGGTCAACATGGAAGGGAAGCCTAAATGCCCCCAATGCTTTGCATCATCCCCAATTTATCTAAAATCAATCACAAACATGGAAGAATGATGATACAAATAGAAGAAGCTTTACAACACAAAATCCACACCTATATCCAAGCACCAACAAGGGTGACAAGGGTCATCTAGGCACACAGAGCACAAGTACAGGGGAACACATCACAAAACACACATACACGCAAGATCAATAAAGGGGCCTTCTCCTAACACTGATTAACCAAGAGGTCATTTGCTTCCCAATCTAAATCCTTGTAAGGGGAAGGAGGATGAGCCTGCAAGGGTGGAATGTTAAGAGGAGGATCATTCGGCCCTCTGACAACAAGGGCCAAGGAAGATGGCCCCTCAACGTCCTCTCCACCAAGCTCTTGTGGAGTCAAACTCAACAATTTTTGAAGATTGTCAGGAGGGTTGGGAATTCGTCCATAGAATTAAACATGCATCCCATAGGAGCACCATGGCCATTCTCAACAGATGAGGCAAGTTTTTCCTGAGGTTCACTGCTAGGTTCACTAAATGACTCAGGAGTGTTGACAAACTCAGGTGAAGTTGGGACTGGTTCTATCACAAGGATAGAACAAGTCATTACAGGACCACCTTAAGAAGAAGGTTGGATCCTCTTATGTCCTTCATTGCTAGAATGACCAGCCTCCACCTCTTTCTTTGTGGGAGGAGATGAACTCCCCACAGACGAAGCTAGGGGTGCAAAGGAAGAGGAGGAAAGAACCATAGCGGATACGACTAAAGAATTAACCATATCCATGGGCTTTGGGAAGGGTTGAATATCTAGAACAGACATCAACAAAGGTGGCTCTACCAAAGGAACGATAAACACTTGTACCCGTTTAGGGTTAGGCACATTTGAGCTCGCAACGAAAGTTGGGAGCAACACATAACCAAACTGAAGGGAAGCAAAAGGAAAGGAGGAAGAGGATGCTAAAAGAGGCCCTGAAGTAGGGGTGGTCATTTCTTCCTCCTTCTATTGCGAGGTGGCCTACTTGGCTAGGAGATCCTTTTGCCAGTGCTTGCACTCACGTGTAAGGCAGTTTCTATGGATCTTGGAGTTAGAAGTCAAATCTTGCAAAGGGACAGGAGGTCCCTGCTCAACCATAGGAACATCCACTATGGTTGTTTCAGGCGAAGGAATAGGTTCCTATATGGGAGTAGGGGGAGCAGGCTAGGGAGTGATAAGAGGAGTTGGCTTGAGAGCCTCAATAGTGGACCTCTTTCTGCTCACTTCCTTAGAAGTAGGAGTAGTAGGAGGTTGTGGATCAAATTATCTATGAGAGCCTTTCTTTCTACTGAATAAATAGTACCATGGTCTAGGGAATTCATTAGGGAGATACATGATCCTAATCTTGGGCCTATGCCAAGGAGGGATCATCAGACTCAATGGGTAGCCACCAATTTTTCTCATCCAGTACTCTTCCCAGGAAATGGGAGAGGATGAGACAGTCAAGGAAAAGGTCATTTTTTCTTTACCTTTGTGAGAAGGAGAGGGAGTTGTCATAGGATTCTCCTCTTTCTTCAAGGAAGAGGGAGCAGATAGTATAACCTTCTCTTTGCCTTTGTGGGAAGGAGAGGGAACTAATGAGGACTTCTCCTTCTCTTTCGAAGAAGGAATAGTTGTCTGCACAGGCTCCTTTTCTTCTTGGGAAGAGGAGGTAACTGGTTTTCCTATGCCAAGAAGGGTTAACTTTGGCTCCCCTTTGCCTCTAGTTTTATACTTCACATAGTTCTTGTAAAGTAGGTCTATTCTTGGAGGAATCAGACTGACTAGGGAGGGTCAAAAGTGATCCAAGGAATATCCACCATGAGATACCAAAGGTTGATATCCGGTATCATGCACTACATACATGACCCCTCGTGGGAAAATTTAAAACATTTGTGGATAACATAGGTGATCCCATTCATGGAAGCTAACCAGGGAATTCCTAGCTTCACTCTAAATAGGTTCAACTCCAGAATGACATTGAACACTGTGTCAATAGTCCTAGGTCCAACCAAGATGGACAAAGTAATCGAGTGATAGGGTTTGAGACTCATACCATCATGAGTATGGATGGTAGATTTCATTTCTTCATATCCTTTTTCAACAAATTTAATACTAGTGTTTCTTTAGTAATAATATTCACCCAGCTTGTGGGGTCAATTAAGACTCCTGTCACAATGTCGCCATTGACACGAGTGGGAATGTAGAGAGGTGAAGGTCTATTGTTCAAGAGAAAATCTTGTGATGTAAATGTAACGTTCAACGAGCCAGGTGCAGGTGGAACAGTGGAAGTTACCATGAGCATGTTTACATAGGCCTCAAGTTGAGAAACATAATCAATGGGATCAACAATCATGTTAGCAGAGTGTGACGGAAACAGGTTCGTGTATATCTACAATTCATTGTTTTCCTTTTCCACTGGTTTGTTAGCATTTTTTTTATTCCCATCGAGATGAATGCTACTGTCCTTGATGCGGTCTTGTATTTCATGACGCAACCACATACAACATTTGGTATCATGTCTATTGACACGATAGTACTGATAGTAAGCACTCCCATCATACCAATTAGGGCAAGGTTCTTTAACAAACGTAAGGGGTAGAAAATTTATGATCTTATCCTTCAACAAATTTTGCAAGATAGAAGTATAAGATTATGAAAAATTTGTGAACTTTTGGTTGCATTTGAGACTATTTTCATTGATAGTGGCTACTACATTCACAACGGCTTTACCTTTACTAGAGATTGATACAATGGACTTTCCTTCAGAATGGGAGTGTGAGGAGGATCCCCCAAACTGAGAAACTATTCTATTGGTACTCTCGTAAATTTGTACACAAATGCGCAAAAGAAGGATATTTCATAAGGGAAAACTTCTCTTTCCAAGGCCTTTGTAACTTCCCTATGAATACCTTTTGTACATTAGAATCGAGAAGCTAATATGAGATTTTTGAAAGAAGCACTTGATAACGCGCTATGAAATTGGTAATCTTTTCATTGTCTCCTTGCTTACACTCGACGAGATCTGAAAAAGGTCATCTTCGGCTCGATGTTTGCTTGGAATTGTCTACAAAACTAATTTACAAGTTGATCAAATGAGAAAATAGAAATCTTAGGCAAGGAATAGTACCACTCGAGTGTTGTGTCCTTGAGGGATTGAAGGAACAACTTATCCATCAAGGCATCATGATGGAAAAAGTTAGTGCAAAGGGCATTAAAGGCATACACATGCATCTGTGGATCTCCCTTACCACTAAACTTCTCAAATTTAGGGATCTCCATTCCTTGAGGGAAGGGAGTGTTCAAGATGGAAACTGACAACAGGCTATGTCAGAAGAAAGGTTGGAAGATAGGCTGGGTAGAGGCCTGGGAAAGGCTCACTAACTAGCTCTACATCTTACCCATATTTTGAAGCAAAGTGTTCAGAATGGGGTTGTTAGAAGAGAGAGGGCGAGAGGAACCTCCTCTAGAGCCACCACCAAGTCCACCTCCAGAACCTCCACTAGTGTGACTTCCACCAGAGCCACTACCAAAGCCATTACCGCTAGTAGGGCCTCCGCCAAAACCACCACCATGACCTCTGCTAGAACTACCTCCACTACCGAATCCAACGCCACTACCAAAGCCCCCACCACCTATTTTTCCAAGACCTCCACCACTGAAGGTGACAAAAGGGGTAAAGCTAAAGCCCAACGGGACCTTATTCACCTTGATATTTTTTGGTCATTCAAGGATGAAAGGGATACTAATATAAGGGACCACATCGGCCATGTAGATAGACGTGGGAGGCATTGATACTCCTAGTTTTCCCTTACACTCTTCAAAGGTGACTCCTTGTGAAAAGCTATAGTTGCTTGAAGGAGCACACACTTCAGCGATACCAAAGAGACTTCATAGAAGATCCACACATGTTTGATCTTTATTCATCATATGTTTTAATTCACTAACAACTCAAACAGCACGAGCCATCTTCATATTTCTTTCCAAATGGTTTTCAAGGTCGCCCAACCCTTTTGAAAGGGCGGACACATGTTCAACAGGGATTTGAATGACCTCATGCTCTTCCACCGATGATGGCATGGGAGACACGAGAGGAGTGGGAATGTGACCGGTTTCGTTAGCCAACCCCATCTCATTCCTTGATAACTACTCCTACATGGAAAAACTAATGGTGGGACCAAATAAAAGACTCCTAGATAGACCAAGCGAGACCTTTGTTCTATCCATCGAGAGGTGTCATACACTTCTCCTCACAATATGCTTAGAATTTGTGGACTGGGTTGTGATGCTCATAAACCTTCACAATTCTCAAGGTCACAATAATCACTAAATATCCAAGGAAAGTTTTTAACACCAATGGATGAACATATGTTGGTTCATGTTAGGTTCACCAAAAATGTAAGAGAGGGGGACCACCGTGTGCAAGACCCCAACTCATGGAGGTTCAGGATGCAAGAGGCTGCCCTAACTTACCTCAACTAAGTGCAATGTTTAGGGTTATGAGGATGAGAATGATGAGGATTATGACATCCTACAACCACTCTACAATCCCAAGTTTTAAGATTGGGGCTAGGCAAGTCAGTTTTTAGGTCCAACTCTATGCCTCAGGGAGCCCTCTTCCTGAGGACATCAATGCAGACTCTAGATGACAACACAGTGCACTGGTGTCTCTAAATCACACTATAGTTTGTATGGGCAAACAACTGCAGAGACAAGATTGAACTCACCAAAATGACTAACGACCTAGCTATTCAACTAAAAGGATAGAATGACACTAGCAAGTAAACAAAGTATTCTCTAATATTGTAAAGCAAATAAGCCAGAGTAAGAAGGGTAAGAAGGATCTCACCAAGGAATTTGTTTTCTAGTTGATCTTCCTTGTAATTCACACACCTACACACAACAAGAGGGAGAATGTTGGGTGGCTGTATAGGGGCTTGCCTCAGTCAAACCCTCGTTTAGGTGTTTCCACCTCCACTGAAAGCCAAGGAAACGAGATAAAGAAGCCATAAAGTAGCAAGAATACAAACACAACAAATTGATACTATGCTACCCAACCAAGTGATATAGGAGAGGAGAGGGAAGCTTACCACCTCCACCAAGACCACTCAAGGCTACTTGGGGGAGAAATGATAAGAACTCAACCCTCTATTGTAATGGTGTGGTGCCAAATGTGCTCTACCGAAGTGACAAAGTGGAGATTTTGCTACAATGGAATGCTTGGATGCTTGGAGTGAGTGAAAATGGATACAAAAGTGTGAGTATGGAAGCTTGAAGTGTGCAAGAATGGAAACTTGATCTATTGAAGAGTTGTGTTGAAGTTGTGCAGGGTCCTAAATGCAATTTGAAGGATTGAATATGAAGAATGAGGGAAGAAAATAGCCACATTCGAGTTGGTCAGTCGAAGGAGGCATTACAACTTCACTGCCAATAAGAAGAGTAACACCTCTATTGGCTCAACCATAGGATTCTGTCAGGGATGTAAGTGCACTGCATGGATGTCTACATGTTGCATGGGGTCCCTGATAGAACACCCCCACCGACACACAAAATGGGTGCCAAGTGGACTGCCATCAGCAGGCTTAAGTGGAATTAAGCCTCTGAACTTGGTTTTTGAAGGTGGATAAAGGAAAAAAGGGGAATTTCACATAGGGTGCAAATTCACTCTTATACACCTTGATACTCTAGTGGAGAGTGTTGAATTTTGACTCTTGCACTATCATCCTCAGATAGAGATTTATCTAGTTTGTAGTTCAAGACCTTTGCAGTCGGTTCACCTAATTCCATAAAATACCTATCATAATTTGAAGGGAAATAGAGTCAGATTTTCCCTTCCTTTTCAACATGTCTCTCTCCTTTCTTAATCCATTAAGAAGTATGAGGTATTTTAGGGTAGTTTGTTCCCTTAGACTGCCCCATGACCTAGAGCCTTGTGGGTATGAATCCCCCTTCTCTACATTTTTGGTGAACCCAACATGAACATCCTTTTTTTTCATTTCTTTGTGTTAGGAATCTTTCTCTCATGTCTTAGGCATGTCATAGATTTGCGTCTCATTATTTTTTTATCTTTTCGACCCAATCTACGACCCCTAGGTATGTAGTTAGAAACAATCCTTGACGTAATAAAATAGAATATAGGTAGGTCACTATCTACAATTCTAGTTATATAATCTTCTTCATCTTCTGAGCTAGTTCCATCTAAGTACGTGAACATGGTCTCATTCACATGTATCCCTCCTATTGAAAATGTGAGTGCAATGCCTGATATAACTTTCACCTTGCATAATGTGCCACTAAATAAGGATCCTTCCTTATTATACATTCTTGTTGAGATTATTGGAAATGTTGTAACTAGCATCTTAGTTGATTTGACAAGTAGGGTAAATGTGAATCTAGATCAACAATCTTTAACATCCATTACTTTTTTCAATATTTATGTTATGAATATTGAATGTCTCATGTGCATGTATTGTGCAACTAAATGAGGACATACAATAATAAAAAAAAATCAATTTTGAGCCTCCCATGGAGTAGTTGGTGATGTTCCTAGTATTAATGCATGTAAATCAGTCCAATACACATCTATTGCACTCAATGTGAAGAATATTGTAAGAGAGCCTATTTGATGAATCATGTTAGTCAATTTTTCATGAAATTTAGGCCAATATGGCCTTGTACCCCTCAATGTTGTTTCAAAACACATCAACTTATCAGCTATATGGGAGTGTGACATGTTTTCCATATGCTCACACAACTCATTGATGGTGATTGGCATGTATCAAACACCTATTTTTTTACAAATACAACAAATGATTTTTTTCATGGTGTATCATTATCATGTTTATCATGAAAGATCTAAATCCTAGATGTTGACCAAAATAATAATCCCTATACTGCAATAGATGCTTAACAAATTCATGCAAATGCAATTGCCTTATTCATGGTTCTAACCAATCACATCTACATCAAGTAACAATGTTGGGAATGACATATCAAGTAATCTTGAAGTGACATATTCATTGATATGATATGCACCAATTCTCGTCCAATCAATCAATGTTGTCAAATTTACATCAAGATTATTAACCCATGCATGAATCAACTCCATTTCTCTTCATGCATTTGGTGGTCTAAAAGCCATTATGTTGTATGCTCAATTACATTTCCTTAATATATCTTCATGACAAGACCCACAAATATAATTTTATTTGCATCAAAATCAAATTCCATATGCACTATCTTTAATCTATTGAAAATATTTTCATCAAAATTTCTTGACAGGTCATTAAGATAATTTTCATCAATTCTAATATCTAATTAAAACTTCTCATGATCTACTTTGTATTTTAGTGTCTTATGTAGACAATCCCTATCTACCGTAAATTTATAATTTGTGCCACCTTGATCCCTTCTTTGAACAATAATGATTGGAAATAACCACCCCATCTAGGATTTGTATGCCTACCACAAAACCCCCTTGTTCTTCCAAAATAACTTTGATCAACCATGGTTAAGTCTCTCTGTAATCAACTCATAGATGATCTTATACACCACATTACATAGGGAAATTAGCCTAAACAAATCTACATAATTAGCCCTTCCCTCTTGGGAATAAGAACTAGGAAGGTAGAATTCATTGCTCTCAACATCTGTTTGCTTTTGTGTGATTCTTGCACTACCTCCAAAAGGTAAAATTTGATAATATCCCAAAATTACTAAAAGAATTATATCAAAAATCTATTTGAATGAGGATTCTTCCCTTTCTTTATCTTGAAAACTATCTCCTATAGCTCCTTCAAAGAGATGGGGCTATTAAGCATCTCACTCACCTCAATAGACACAATTGATGGAATACACTCTAAGATAAGATTTTCTTCCACAACCACAACAAGAGAGTCCTCTATGAGCAAAGAAGAATAATATTGATTTACCTCCTATGATATATCTCAAAATGAAGAAAAATTCTCTCCCTGGGAAGACACAATTAAAGAGATCAAATTCCCATGTCTTCTAGCTTTAATGGAGTTAAAGAAGAAAGTTGCATTTCTATCTCTCTTTGAGATAATAAATCTCCTCCTATAACTCCCATTCCATTAACTCCTTCAAATTCTTCTCCAAGGGGGTCCTTGGAATGACCATGATCCATGTTCTATCTGGTAATGGAATCCAGACGATTCTAGACAAATAATTTTTTTCCTAATAATATTCCCAAAGCACTATTTTTTCATTGTCTTAAGCTAATACTTTACATATTGGAGTCTCTTGAAAAAGGTATGCATAGTAGTATCATGCACAAGCAGGCCTTTACTCCACCACTCTTTCATAAGATCTTTCAGCGAAGGCTCACACAACCACATAAGTTGGAATTTTAATGATGGGTTCTTAGAAGCACCCCTCCTAGTCTCAAATAATTTGATAGGCCAATGATTAGAGCCCCTCCACTCTATAATCTCTAAGTTGATAACCCAATTGTTTCCAATCCAATAACTAGAAGCTAAAAACCCATTTAATCTCTTAGAGATAGAGCCCTCTCCACATCACCTATTACTCCAGGTAAAAAACCATTGCTTGGATTTATATCTATCAAGTTAAACAAGAGAATATTATCTCTAAAAACTATAGAGAAAGGTCCAATCCTATTCAATCCCATCCTCTTTTCCTCCAAACTGATAGTAACATTAAAATATCTGGACAAAATACACAATAATAATAGAGCTAGGGACTACACATTACTATTATGATCCTAGAGACAAGATTTACAAGCCAAATCAATCGAGGCATAGACATTGGTAAGCAAGAACACTTCACCATAGTCAAAAATCAAGTCAACCATGGTCAAATAATGTCTCCTAGAAATCCACCAAAGAGTAGATAAATTGTTTGGGTCTCCAAGACAAACAATTCCTCCAAAACTTCCTTGAGCCCCAATGCATTTACATTGGCCTCTCCACCAAAGCTTGGAAGCTTTGTTGAACATACCTTCCACTGCCAACTTAGACTCCTAAATAAAGATATCATCAAGAGAATTAACGTTAATCAACTCATGAACAACCCTTTTTTAGGGATGTTCAAACCCCTTGCATTTAGGAAAGATCAATCATTTTTGGGTGTTATAAAAATGGATTCAATAGTCTTGATTGGACCATATTTTTCCAAATTCTCCCCCATTAATTTAATTTTATCTCAATCTTTCTTCCTCCCCAACTTGGATGCCTTATTTGAGCCCTGTTCAAAATATAGATGTGTATCCTCAGATTCTCAGATCGTCAGGAAGTATCCATCAATGCTCCTCTGGAGCCTATCTATTGATCAAAGCCTCAAAATAGTTGTAAGAGGCATCATTTTTCCTATCCTTGAGAGGTCTCTTTTGACCTTTTCCCTTGTTGAGAGACTTAATAGGAACAAAACCCTCCTTATCTATTACCTCCTTTGACAAAGGGCCTTTCCCTTTATCCTTCAATGGTGTTGAGCAAGAAGAAAACTTGGTAGAAGCCCCATTGGTGAAAAAACCTGATGAGTTAAGTTTAGGAAATTTCCTCTACAAATTCCCACACTTATGATAGATCTAACGTCAAAATAGGAGATCCTCATAGTCAAGTAATTAAATTCATGAGGTGGATCCAACCTGAATTTCCATCGAATGCAAAAATGAGTTATTTAAATAAATTTCAACACAAATCGAGCATAGCAAAATTACCTTTTTATTCAAATTATGTGCGATGGTCCCATTGAATTTCCCAACAACAGAGTGATCATGTGTAGAATGTTGCTCCTCTAGAACTCTAGCAAGATCCAAGGGAGTCTCACCCAAATTGAAATCCTTGACAAAAATTCCTTAGTTGGATTAAATCCTATGTGCCAAGGTTTAATAAATAACCCCACTTGATTATAAAAATAGGGAGCTCCTTCATATGCCATAGTATGATCCACTAGGCGGGAGAACACCACCAAGAAATTATTATTAGCAATTTCATCACTTCCATAATCCCCCTCTGAATTCCAATTCCAATGAGCCCATGCTTCCAGGAATGGGAGAGAGACATGAATCCTCGTAAACTTACAAATTAAAGCACGATTTCTCAAATAATTGACATCCTTGACTACCAAGTCTAGTTGAGAAAGACTCCTCTCCAAACATTCATTCACTTTCGAATCTCGAGGTCCCCCAATCTAAGATGATCCCACTTTGTTTAAGGAATTATTTAAAAATTTCACAGCTTTGGCATGATTAGACAGGGGTGGATCTACCCTCGTGAAAACCTCTAAAAATTTCATTTTCTCAAAAAATTAAACCTTCACCTAACACCATATGCAACTACCAAAGCAAACAAAGACAAAGAAGGATACCAACAACACCCTTAGTATCCCCCACACTGAATCCACCCCAAAACTATTCTTTAAAAATCCCTACAACACCCCCCAAAACCACCTTGTAGCACCTTTTGAACTCCTACCGCACAACAAGCAGTCAATCCCAAGCCCCCACACCATCATGCAACACCCTGCACACAAAAAAATAGGGACACAATGAGCCTAAGATCGAAATGTGCAAGCCTAGGCCTAGACAAATCCCCTATGCAATTCCATCCTCCCTCCTCCCTAGCAATCAATGAATGAAGGTTGTCCTCATATTGATGATGGAAATTGATGACATTGTATATAGCATATTATAATATTATATTATTATACAATATATTAAATATTTTGTAAAATATTTTACTATATAATACAATATAATATATTATTATGTTTTAAGACAATATTATTAAATATAATATAATATATATGGCATGCAAAAAAATCACCACTAGCAATTCTCCAACGAAAAATTCACCACCAACAATTCACTGCGGGAAAATTCTTCACCATGACAATTCACCACGTGGAAAATTAATTGCATGAGTTTTTGGCAATTAATTTTCCATGGCAGTGAATTTTCCCATGATGAATTGTTGACGATGAATTTTTTGTTGCGGAATTGCTAGCGGTGAATTTTCCTAGAGCCATATTATATATTATATTATATTATATCTATTATAGAATAATATATTATTATATTATAATATGTTATCCTATGATATTATATAATATATTATATTAAATTATAGAATAATATATATTATATTATATGTGATGATAATATATATTTTACTATATAATAGAATATAAAAAATTGTTATGGTTTATTATTATATTATATTATTATATATTATGTTATTATATTACTAAATCTAATAAGACTATAAATCTATATTAAAAAATTATAGATTTTTATTCTAAACTTTTAATATCATTTTTATATTGAGTGCATATATAATTTATCTCCTAATATTTAATTGTAGGTTTTCCTAAATTCTCTATAAATTGACCTAAACTATGTCAACATATGTACAATTCAAATATATGTAACATTTTTAAATTTATATATTCAGTGTATAAATTAAACTCATAATGTGTATGTTTTGGTTATTAGTAGAAATTGGAAGGTAACATACCTTCTACAATCCCCTCTTATGGTTGAAATTGAAGAAGAAGTTGGCTCCCTCAAAATAGACTATAAACCCTACACAACCTTAGCCATAAAAAATATTTGTCATTATTAATAATGTGAGAATTTAAAATATTAATTTTTAGATCACATTCTTATTAAAATGAAAAATACTAAATAATACTTTGAAATAAACTACTATAATATAAAACTTATTGTTACCATAAATTAACAAGTTTTAAATAGAGATGATTTAATATAAACGATTTAAACTAACTTATTATTAAAAACATTTATTTCATTGTAAATTTGTTTAACAATAAAAAAATATACTTCATAATCAAAGCATGCAATAGCTTGTTATGGAAAAGGAAATTTAGAAAAGAACAATAAGAAACTGTCACACCAATGAGTCATTTATCAAAACATTCACGAAGTTTACAATCAATGAAGTTGATTTATGGGTAATTGATGTAGTTGTAATTCTTCTAGTACAAGGATGGGGATCTTGTCAAACAACCCATCCAGACAACCATTCAAACTATAAAATCCTCATTCCAACATTGTGTAAGCATTTTCAATTAATTTTAACGAAATAAATTCAAATTTGTAAAACCTTTGTTAAATAATACAACAAGCCAACTCCTTCATATTCAAATTGGTATTTTTTTACAATATTTTTGTATCAACACAAACCAAATCATATAAAAATCAACAAACAACTCATGTAAATACACCTCTCAATCTTTGAATCTCTTTGTCTAGAGCTTTGGAATCTCCCCCTACATTTTTTTTATATATCTTTTTAAAAAACTCCCACTTATACCTCTTCCAATAATTTTTGTGTTCTTTGCACATGGGCATTGATAAATTTTCAGCCTAGTGTTACAATATGGGTTTGTTTCATTAAAACTAGCTAATCTATCTTAATATATTAATCTATATATTATATGCCAAGAGGTATCATTTTCAAGGCATATTTTTTCATTAATATATTTTTTGGTTTTTTTGAATTAATGAAAAAATACGCCTCGAAAATGATACCTCTCGACATATAATATATAGACTAATATATTAAGATAGATAAGCTAGTAGCAGCCGCAACGTGCATAACACATTGAATAAATTAATATGTTCAGGGTTATTATTAGAGTTAGCATTTAGGATTAGCGTTTATATCATGGTTAGGGTTAGAATCAGAGCCAGGGCCTGGCTTGACTCACACATGACTAGATCAGGGTCAGGAGTCAGATACTGGGCTTCCATACTCAGCTATGAGAACTAATGCCAGGGCTAGGCAGAATCATGCCAGGGCCAGGGCCTGGATCATAACTAGCACCGTGCCCTTTGGTGTCAGAATGTCAGCCCCTGTCAGTGCCATGGGCAGGGTCAAATCACCACCAAGGCCTGGACTGGAACTGACACCAGGGCAGGCAAGACTCATATCTGGGTTAGGGCCATGGCCTGCCAATGCCAGGGCCCCAAGGCCAGGACTACGTCAAGACTAGCACTAGGGTCAGGACCTTGGCCTACCTATCATGACTGCACAAAGGAGTGACTAGGGCTCCAGGCCATGATCAGGGCCATAGCCAGCACTGTGGCCTAGCACAAGGTGCAGCAGTTACATACTCAATAAATCAACACAAATCAGTGGCCAATGATTTCATCACCCCTTAGGCTGAGTACAGGTCAAATCCTTACATCATGTCAGGGTCAGCACCAGATCTAGGAACCTAACCACTAGGACTGTGGCCTTTACACCTAGCTTATGATTATTGTTAGGGTTAGGGTTTAGGGTTATGGTTAGGGTTATAGTTATAGTTAGGGTTTAGTGTTAAGGTAAGTGTTAGCATTAGGTTTATGGTTAGGGTTAGAATTTGGTTCTAATAGGGTTCAATTAGGGAAAAACTTTTGAGCTAGGGTTAGGGTTGAATTAGGAGAAATCTTTGAGTTAGTGTTAGGTTTAAACTATGGTTAACATTCAAATAATGCTAGGGTTATTCTTAGGGTTAAATTTTAAATAAGGTTAGGGTTAGTCTTAAAATAACATTATAATTTTATAAATGATAAGGGTTAGCATTCAAATAAATTTAGGATTTAGGGTTCAATTAAATTTATGATTAATGCTCAATTAGGGGAAGGGTTTGGGTTAGGTTTAGGGTTAAGATAATGGTTAGGGTTAGGGTTATGATTATGGTTAGGGTTAATATTTAGGGTTATGGTTAGGTTAAGTATTTACATCAAACCCTAATTAAACCATCTTAAATCTATTTGAACCCTATCCCTAATCCTAATTTTATCTTTATGCCTAACCCTAACCCTAATATTAGCACTAACCCAAACCCTAGTCCTAATTCTATTTCTAACCTTGATCCTAATTTTATCTCTAACCCTAACACTAACCCTAATCCTAACCCTATCTCTAGCCCTAACCCTAAGCCTAATCATAATCATAATACTAACATAAACCCAAACCCCAATCTTAATCCTAATTTTATCTCTAACCCTAACCTTAACCCTAACACTAATTGCAATACTAATCCTAATTATTTTTCTAACCCTGATTGTAATCCTAATTCTAATTTTATCTTTAACCATAAAGCTAATCCTTACACTATCTCTAATCCTAACGCTAATCCTAATTCTATCTTTAACCCTAACCCTTACCCTAATTCTTGCACTATCTCTAACCCTAACCCTAATCCTAACCCTATCTCTAACCTTAACCCTAACCCTAATCCTAATTCTATCTCTAATCTTAACCCTAATCTTGACCCTATCTCTAACCCTAGCCCTAATCCTTACTCAAACCCTAACCCTAATTCTAATTTTATCCCTAACCCTAATGCTAACCCTAATCTTGACCCTATGTCTAACCCTAACCCTAACCCTAATCCTAATGCTAACCCAACCTTAATCCTAATTTGATCTCTAACCGTAACCCTAATCCCAATCCTAACCCTAACCCTAATTAATTTAATTTTGGCTTTGTCATAACCCTAACCCTAAACTTAACCCTAATTAAACCATATTAAATATATTTTAACCCTAACCCTAATTGTGTCATAACCCTAACTCTAATTGAACTCTAACCTTAACTTTTAAAGACATTTTTCCCCTCACACAAAACTCAATCCCAATCCTAATTCTATCTCTAATCCTAACCCTAATTGTAATCCTAGCCCTATCTCTAACCTAACCCCAACTAATCCTAACCCTAACCCTAATCTTCACTCTATCTCTAACCAAAACCCTAACCCTAAACCTAATCATAACAAAAACCTCAACCCTAACCCTAATAATTTATTTTTAAAAAAAACTCCCACTTTTACCTCTTCCAATAATTTTCCTCTTCTTTGCACATGGGCATTGATAAATTTTCAGCCTAGTGTTACAATATGAGTTTGTTTAATTAAAATTAATTGAAAAATAATTTCATATTATTGGAATGAGGATTTATAGTTTGAATGGTTTTCTAGATGGGTTTTTTAACAAGGCACATCCTTGCATATAAGAGGTTGCAATAGTTGGGAAAGAATAACTCACATTGACAAAAGTTGGAGAAAAATTTGCAGTAGTAGATGATGAGGTAAAATCTACATTTTGTGAAAAAATTTATGAAGTTGATTTATATGTAATTGATGTAGTTTTAATTGGCATGTCACATGAACCAACAATTTTTGGCAATTTGGCTCTCTTGCACTTCTATTTTTTTTCACCTAAGAGGAGAGAGATATACCAAAAATTGTGATGGATCACTCAAGACTAATGCAAGTATGATGGAAATATGTCTAAATGGAATGATCTAAATCTAGAAAACTAATGAAGGATGTTGATTATTGAATGAAAACTAAAGAAATTCAAGTTGTTTGAAAACACATTGTTCTATGCAAAGTATAGAATGACCTAAGAAAAGCCCTAGAAATGAAAACAAAATAGAATAGAAGAATCAAGATATAACTTGTATGCACCTAGAAAATTTGAGACTGGAAAGAGATCTGGAAATCTAGAAATGTTGACTTTTTACCAACTGGGACTCATTCGTCAACCTAGGTGAATTAGTCCTAGGTCAATATTTTTGCCCAAAAGACGGTTTTAGACAAAAGGGTACTGGAATCTACACTCTATTCTAACAAACACCTCCAGTAGGACTCATTCACCACTAATGATGAATTAGTCTTTTTTTCATTTTCTGAAAATTGAAATTAGAGATCTATACTTTTATACATGCACTGCACTTCCAAATTGAATCTCGGATCATTGTCTACGAAAACACCTGCAAAACATAATATAATTTGTTTTCTAATGGGGGGTTTTCCTCAGTCAAAACCCTAATTTATTAATTAAACCTTGGAGAAATAATGAAATCTACAACAAACCCTAGCCCTAAGTGTGTCTAATACTAGGAAATCTGAAGTAAGATGTAACCCTATTCTAATGTGCAAGAACAAGGTGTCTAAATGAAACTTAAATGATGTAAGACTTCATCCTAAGAAACTCTACAACATTTTAAATGAATATTAATGGCATGCAAACCTTCTTTAATCTAAAAATAGAGAGAAAATGGAAGATGGGATCACTTTGAAAACAAGTCCTTAGGCTTGATTTGATGACTAGTTGCACCTCCTCAACCTAGATTTCTCCATGATTCTCCATAGGCATCCATGATTAAACCTTTGCAATGTGAGATCTTGGACAAAAAGTGAGCTTGAAGACCTGCAAAAACCCTAGCTTGCTATCCTAAAGCTTCAAATTTGTTGTAGATATACTAATGAACCTTCTTGTGAAAGATATGCAACACTTGACCTTTGAATTTGTTTGTTAAAAATGACTAGATGATATCAAAAATGACCTAGAAACATATATTTATAGGCATCAATACCTAATTTCCATTATTTAGACCTAAGAGGCCAACATCCACTGAAAAATTCAATTAATTCGGTGAGTTTCCCACTCAAAATTGAAAGCTGCCCCAAAAGGGACTCATTTGCCACCCTTGGTGAATGGGTCCCACATGTGGTTTTTGGAGGTGGGTTTTTGAGATATGAATGATTTAAGAATTATTTGTTAGGATTTGTATATTTTTTGAGTGAAATAGGCCTCAAGATCAGAACTAATGGGTCCTAGGGGCCTATAAGTGTTGTTTTAAAGCATGAATAATGCAAGGATGCCCAAGATATGTCCAAATTAAGCATGAAATTGTCTCTTTCTTCAAGAGTGTACAATTTTATAACTACATTTAGTCCCCACTTTAGCGCCCATATGACTCTACGTTCATATGCAAGCTAAGGACTCTAAACAGACACTTTATTTCATAAAAGGATATTCATTCAGATGATTGGAGAATGAAGCCCCTAGTGTAGTTATCTGTAAAACCATGACATTAGAAATCATATCCTACAACACAAATTCGTTAGTTGTCCAAAAATCCTTTTACCTAACTTCTAGAAATTAGATTTGAGGGCAGATGTATGCCCCCCCTTGATTCCGCTTGCTTTACGAAGGTGGAATCAAGGTATTAATCTAACCACGTCGAATAGGACCAATCTCATTGTTGTGAATTTCCAAGTACCATGCCACATACCAATGTATAATTGATGATGTGAAGAAGGAAATCACAAATCTAATGCAACAAATGGCCTCAAAAATTGAGTTCACTAGCACCCATTAAGTTGATTTGAATAAAAAGTAGTTTTTAACCCTAATGGAGTAAAAGCCCTAATTTTGAACATAAAAGCTAAAAACTGAAGTAAAGGGTCACTTAATTTATCATTTTACCTAAGTTGTGTGGCTTGAGAGTGATGAGAGAAGAGTAAAATATGTTGAGCAGACAGGGTTACAAGCCTACAAGATTGGATGTGCTACATGACTAGGTGGCACGCGGCAAGTGACAGCACGAGGTGAGTCGATTATGCAACCTTCGCTTAGTGTTTATGCAATGATTAGATGATTTTTGATGCATTTATAGGTTAATTTAGGATCTTGGAAAAAATTTCTCAAAGTGTCCCCTTTTTCATGAAGTGTCCCATTTGTTCGCAAAGTGTCCCTTTTGTTCTTTGAAGTGTCTCGTTTCTTCACGAAGTGTCTCATTTCTTCACAAAGTGTCGTGTTTCTTCGTGAATTGTCCCATTTCTTCACGAGGTCTCCCAAAAGGGTTCTAAATTGTTTAGGGCCTTTAGGAAAGCACAATAGAATAACTTTAATACACTTTGCATGATGAATAAAGTAAAAATTAAATATATTAGATTGTTTATAGAGTATATTTTTGTGTATTTGATAGGTA
>VDFB02176036.1:14286-50123 GCA_007258455.2 Sequoia sempervirens | reverse complement strand
GTTGCTATCCTCATTCTTCTCTCCTCTTTGCCACTTTCTTTTCACCTTTCCAGAAATTCTTTTCCAATTTATCGAGCCTCATCTCGATATTTCCTACTTCACCAACTATCTTTTCAACGCTTCACAAATTTCGTCCTCCACATCATACTAATACTGCTCCCAAAACTGTATCTACATGGGCCTCTTCATGACCTAACCCATTTTTGTCTGCTGAAATCTCACCTCTCACAATATGTCATCACTTCTCAAGTTTCCTCCATGGCTTCAAGCTCTCTCTCTCACTGTCAGGATTCCTCATACCTGCAACAACTTTCACGAGCTTCTTCACTACCGCTTCACACACTTTCCTCTACGTGTGAACTACCTCCTCATCAACACTTTCACCCATAGGTCTTGGTGGATCCTCTCCACTCTTAGGACTACTTGCTCTGATACCAATTGATATAAAAGGGTCCTCCCCTCTTAACAAAATCACACTATTAGGCAACACTCAACCCTATCTCAATATTTGAAACACAATTTTGATTGCAATCAAAATTGAACTTTATTTGTGTGTGCAGGTGAAATATCCTAGTCTAAAGTGCAAAACAAAACGAAATGCAAGCAAGGGAAAGCACAAACAACACCTCGAGATAAGCCTAGTTGAACTCAAACAAAAGAAGGAGAAACAAATGATTATACCTTTGTTCAAGTTGATCTTCTTGGTTGGCCCTTTGATGTTGATAAGATGTGTGCTCCTTGATGGAAAATCATTTAAAATGATATGCAAAATGATCTAGATGTGATGAAGATTCAAATGATGCAAGTGGGTATGTGATAAGATGAACAAAATGACTACAAGATGAGCTTGAAGATTCAACAATGGAGGATGAGAGTATGAGATTGCTTGAGCTTGAGAGTTGGAGAGTTTGAATGGATGATTGCCTTATTAGAAAATGAAGCCAAAAATCCTCTATTTTAGGGGAAATGCCTCTAGTGATTTCAACGGCTAGGATTTAACCAATGGGCAAGATGGAGGGCTATGGTGAGTTGAGGACTTACAAGCCCTCACATCCTGCCATGTGGAAGAGGAGGTGTCACAAGGATATACGATGTGGAAAAATGACATGTGAGGTGGAGGTACTTGCAAGTACCTTGAGATTAGGGGAGAATCTCCCTAAAAAGGAAATTCTTGTCCCCATATGAAAGTGATGATGACAAGTGAACAATTTTGGAAAGTCCTCTCTTATCATCATGGGGATGAGAGAAGTTGTTGGGGGAATAAATGTGAATTTTAAATTCACATGATTGGGGAATACCTTGAAGATAAGACAAGGTCCTCATAAAGAAGGTCCTTGTCCCATGTGACTAATGTGACCTATGAGGGAATTTAGAATTCCCCAACAACTTGCATGGGGAAGAAAAATGCATTGAATGAATAAATGTGAATTTTAAATTCACATGGGGAAGAGGTCAAGGCTCAAAAAGGAAAGCACTTATGAAAGGTTGACTTGGAAGACATGCCAAAGATGGCATGTGATTAGATTAAGGTTGTGCAAATAGGTGATTAAGAAGACTAATGAGGGATTAGAGGCAAGTGGACAAATATGGAGGATGTGATATTAATCCTGATTAAAGGTGTGCACATCCTAATTATGGATTAATTAGACTAATCCAGATTAGAAGAAGGTTATGGAGGATGTGACAAAGAGAGAGAAAAAAAGGAATTAAAATTGATTTAAATTTATAAAAGGCTAAATGACTAAATTAAATAAATTGATATATTTATTTAATTTAGAGAGGAAGGGATGAAAGGTAAAGTATTTAATTATTATTAAGTTAAATACATTAAAAAGCTTAGGCAAAGGGGTGAAATATCGAGTCTTTCTTGGTTGCATTGACATCATTGCCCCTGCATACTTCCTTGTTCACCTTCTTAGCATGATTGTATCCATTAGAATCACCAGAAATATTATAATTCATAATCAATAATAAATAAAAGATATTAAATCCATCAAATATTGAAAGGCCTCATTAGTGAAAATCGCTATATGACATTTGACAATTTATTTCAAAATGTTAGTTAATCGCCATCAAAGACCATAGAGATCAAGATAGACTACAAACCCAAGAGAAATCACTACAACAAAACTGAACTCAAAATAAAATATTTTTTTGGTCGGTGTTGATCATCTATCCGCCTGCGTGCTACTGCACCATGAATAGAAGCAAAGGAAAATAAATATCAGAAGAAACCTAGGTACTTAAAAAATAATGATTCTAGTCAAGACGCAAGAGGAATATAATAATCAAATGAAAAAGGAAATAATAGTAGAGAAAGAGGTAGAGGATTCATTGGAATTTTTTATAGGTGTGGGGAGGTTTTTCATAGGGAAGTTGAATGTCCACAAACACAATAAGACAATAGTAGAAAATGTGTGGCTTGAAATCATATTGTTCAAGTACATGAAGCAAGTGTTCCTTCACTAAAACAAATAGAAGAACCAAAGTGTGAATCACAATGAAATTATTTCTATTAAAATTAGTAAAGGGAAATACTAATCCATTGCAAAGGAAGAGTATGTTATGAGTACATGCAAATTTTAAGGTAAGTATTGTAAAGTTATAGTTGATAGTTGTATTGTAGATAAATTGGTTTCTAATGAAATTATAGCTCCATTTGATTTAAAAATTAAAGATCATATAATCTTATATAATATTTCATGGTTGTATAAGGGACATCCAATTGTAGTAAATGAATAGTTTCTAGAGAATTTACAATTTGATTCATTTAAGGATGATATTTTATGTAATATTTTTCCTATGGATGCTTGTTATTTATTATTAGGAAGGACTTTGTAGCTCAATAGGGAGGATGTGAATAATGAAAGAAAGAAAATTTATACTATTCTGATGGATGGAAACAAGATTAAGTTAAGTTCATTGAAAGAGAAATGAGAAATGGATAAAATACTATAGTGTGTTTGAACATAAAAATAGTGATTGAAAGTAGTAAAAATGGTTGGTACAACCCAAAAAGAGTGGGAAAATTGAGAAGTACAAAGAATATGGAAAGAATAAGCGATGGGTATACACAATAACTACTTAAAAAATTGAGTGAAGGATTAAAGGATATAATCACTAATAACACACAACATACCTATTTTAAGAGTATAGATCTTAAATTTTAGGTTGGATAGTTTATACTAGCTCATTTGTGAAACATTTTTTTTTTTTAGAGGGAACTCATGATAAATTTAAATGGAAGGTAATAGAATAGTATAGGAGGAAGTTTACAATTATTATTAATGAGATAGAGTTCCTAGAAGGAGTAAATGTATCACCAATTTTCAACATGGTAGATTTACATCTTTATGATCAAAAGACAAACAAGTTTAGAATTAAATGAAGATTTAGGTTTAAAAATGGATAAGTGGGTGCTGATTCATGAGGATTATTTTATTCTAAATTATTTTAGAGAGGAATAGAAGGATGTTGGTTAGGATTTTCAAAATAAAAAGACAAATAGAGAAGGAAACCATGACTCTTATGGTAAATTAGTTGCAAATAAGGAATTAGTTAAATGTTATTTTGTAGAAGGGAGTTCTCCCTTTGTGTTTGACAAAAGACAAGCTATTGGAAGAGTTTGTAACTTTTGTAACATTATGTAATTTGTAAGTAGTCATGATAAATTATAAAAGATTAATAAACTTACAATCATTTTGATATTATTTCTTTCATTTTAAATATGAATATATTGATAAATTTGTAAGCTATTAAATTAGACTATTTTCATTAAATTTCTTGATCTAAGCATCATCACTTAATTTTTAATTTTTTTTAAGACTGCAGGAATCGGGCAGTGTGCCTGGTAAACTTTTTAATGTGATCGGCGGCGCTGGCGCGACACACCCTCTGGTACCACGGGGGTGGGGGAGACAAGACCTCGTGACCAACCTCCTGCAACAGGAAAGATTTAGCCAACCGAGCTAGGGCACCAACCCATCATCACTTAATTTTTAATAACATAAAACTATTAAAATTCTTTTCATTTTGTCTTGTTCATTTATCTAATTTACTCTTTATAAAAAAAATAAATTTAATTTTCTTTACCATTCTAAAATATTTATTTTTATTCTAAAATTTCAAAACAGTAATCTTTTCAAACAATGTATAATATTTGACTTTAAAAAATTTGCAATAAAATATAAATATTATAAAAAGTTTAGTCAAATACAAAATATTATAAAAAGTTTAACTGTAATTCAACAAAAGGAGAGAAATAAAAAAACAGAAGGGAATTGCATCTGAGAAGAGAGATATGAATATGGGAATATAAAAAATCAGATTTTTAAATTTAATTGAAATCTATTTTATTTGAAATCTAAAAATTTAAAATGAGATTGTAGATTCAAAAACCTCGATAACTTTTGAAAATAAATAAATATGATGCAATAAGTCATTCCAGCACTGACAATTCAATGGCCCTAAATACAATGCATTTGAATGTAAACTGTTAACTGTACTGTACTAGTATGAGCATATACATACATTGATATAATTTTATTAACAGCTCAAGAATGTTCTATTCATTATCAAGGAATGAGATTAATTTAGCTATATTTTAAAAGTAAGTGTTTTGGTATCAATATTATTTTAGAAATAAAAGAAAGACATTATTTGTAAAAGAAATATAATTTTACATAATAAAAGAGAGTCAATTTATGAATTGTGTAGTTTTTAGTCAAATTTATTAAATCTATTTAAGGAGTAATAATTCAAACCTATCTCTTATGAGAATGAATAATTCACTTAACACTTATTGTATCTAATTGATATTCATGGAAGATGTAATTAATTACAACTATCTCGAGATATTACTAATCTGGATATTACTTTAATTCAAACATGCATCATATATTTTTTTTCTATAATCGAAACACGCTTAACTTACTACCCTGCAAATCATCATTAGAGAGATTAAAATATTAAAATACAGTAGCCAACATAAATTCAGAAGCTGACTATATGATAAATATAAATCACAGAAATTCTGCTACAAATCATGATTTGGAATGGATTGTGGAAAAATATGATTCAAGTTCATTGCAAACACCTCATCTTGTAGCCATGAGAAGCAGAAGTGTGATGGACAGCCGAGAATGGCTTCCCACATGCTGAAAGAATTCATTCATTTCACCGGGTGGGCAAGCCATTCTTGGCTGTCTAACACAGTCTGCCTTAAATGCAATATCCATACAAGAGTCTACAATACCCAATGACATTGAAGGAACATATATATAGTGAGAAATGCAGATTGATAAGTATATGTAGGGTCATACTGTTTCTGGATTCGATACAAGGAATAAATTAAGTGAGCAATATGAGGCTCTTTGAGACTTTATGCTTGACCTTCACCATGGCCTACACAGGGAACTTTATAAGGAGATTTCACCATCTGTTGGAACATTATTCTTCTGCAGCAAGGTCAATAAGGCATTTCTTTTTCCATAAGATGCATCATGTATTCTGAGGGCATAAATAGTTTGCTACTTTAGAGGGAATATAATTTGAAAGTGGAATAAAAGATACCCACAGCCCATAACAAGCAAGGATAGTCACAACCGTAAGCACGCAGCATATGACAAAAGAAGATAAGGATAAGGCATGTCTGAAGAGAAACTGGATATGAATGAATTCTCTCATTCTCTTGTTATTGAAATTATTCCTCTGGTCCTGCTAATCTATTGGCTGGTATAATTCTCATTGATCAAGTGAAGTTTTCATTTAATGAATAATGTGGCGTTAAAATTATTCAAATAAATCAACATTCAAAGGAAGCTGAAGAATTAAATTATTGTTTAAAGAAAACTTTGAAAATTCCGTATGAACTTTTTATAAGTTTAATTTGTTCGTTACACCTCTTAAATAAGAAGATTTACTTAGAAAAATCATTACTACCTATGACAGGTATATACAAATATTCTTAGCCATTACAGAAGACAGTGCAATATATTCACATGGAAGAATACACAGCATATATAATGTTACAGTGAACGATATGACAAGAGGAATAATTTGACTGACCATTCAGGGATGACAGTAAAGTGGCATTTCTCCATCTGTTACAACTCCTTTCGTTCAAATAGCGGTGGTCACCCAAAGGCATATTTCTGTTACTCCATTTTATTCTCTGAGAATAAGAAAAAGTCCGTTGAATTTCACCAGATAAAGTCTTGAAAAGAGGAATAAGTATGTTAGAAAATAGATGAAAGCGACAATGATAAAGATAAGGTAAGCATGGAGAGGAATAGTTCCATCAATTTTTTCAGAATAGTTCTATATGATACAAGTAGTCAATTACATGGAATATTACGATGTTATCAAGTATTTTTAACGTATATAAAGAAATCTTTATAATACCGATTACAAGAGGGACCTTCCTCCACATCTGAGCCCTTTGATGTGGTATGGGTAATTGGATTGAATGAGTAAATTGACACCTGGATCCTCCTCTCCATGACTACTTTAGCGCCTATCAATTTTGTAATATTTTATTTTATGTTCTTATGCCCCAAACTTTTTTTTTTTTGGTTAACCATGTGGTATCTCCACAACTACATTTCAAATTTAGTCTTGTGGATTCTAGGTGGATTGTAATCTACTCAGATTTTTTGTGAATACTAATAATAATATTTTGTAAATGATAATCTAGACACTTATTTATGAAAGAAAATATCTTATCAATGCTAAGGTGGGAACAAGTTTTGAATGAGAATGAGGTTTTGAAAGTAATGGGTTATATATGGAGTTGATTTTTATTTGGATAGGAATAATATTGCACATAATTAATTAAAACAAGATAGTCTTAATTAGTATATTTTTAAAGAAAATTGATTAAAAGTTAAATTTATTTTTAACTCAATGAAATAATGGATAAGAAATATTCTTATTTAACATTTTGATTTTGTTATTAGGGGTACAAGTAGGTTTTTAGGTACAACCTTTACAATGGAGTACAAATGAAAGAGAAATTTGAAATATTAAAAAATGAAGCAACCTAACCAATCAACAAAGAGTACAATAAAAATAACAGCACAAACATTTCACACAACAACAAACAATCCACAACACAAATAAATGAATGAAATAAGCACAATGAACACATGAAAATATCTAAAAGGAACAAGAAACAAAGCTTGAAATATCATGATTTTATGGTGGTTTAATGTAATCATTATTAATGTGCCCCAGAGAAGTTGCACCATTACTTAAACATACCAATTTTTTTTTTTTTTATTAAGTACAAATAACATGAAGATGAATACATATTGCCAACAACCTCTAAGGCCACGAGACAAAGATTACTTAAAAACCCAAACAACAATTACATCCACTGAAACCAAAACATTAATCACTTAAGGAAATGAGACAACATACATTCCATACAAGGTAACTTACAACGAAGGATAAGAAATACCAAAAGATTTTAATTAACAATATTTAAACAATAAGATTACAACACTCATTCCCCGAATGAGGTAAATCCAACAAGTATGATTACATATTACAAACTCCACCTCGATAACAACTGAGGGGTAATAAAATACAATAAGAACTGAGAGAACAAGGCATGAGAAGAAATTGATTCCCACGAGCTCTCCAGCTGGAAATCACGAACACACGAACATGAAGAAGAACCAACGGATTTAAGATGCACGCCACCTGACCACGTGGAATCCAAAAGGTTCCACTCCCTCCGTGCTAGGAGATAGTAACCAGGAATTCCTACACAAGACCATCTACCAGTAGACACGGTACACAAACTCGATATGAAACAAATATAAGACCCTATCACATGACCCAACGGTCATACGTGAGCAAATACTGCACACCCACAACATCGCCATAGGTTACTTCTTCCGCATATAGAATAGATCAAGAGGTCACAAATATCAAATATAAACTGACGAGGGAAGAGTGTCATCCATAGTTCACTGGCGTATAACCTTTAGAACTCCTTAGTCCTAATCCCATTCCACGGGTTATCCTGGTAGCCTCTACCGCATTCCCGACACCCATGCTTACTCATGCGGAACCAAATACCTCTCGTGAAGATGAGATAGATGATCTTACCATTCCAGGCCTTCCCATCTAATCCCAAGTCTCGAACTAGCCCTTGGGTCCATGAGCGAGGCAGAAATTATCTGGTTTAATGTTTGATGCAACCTAAGCTTCTAAAAGTTTAATTTAGTTATCATTGAATTAACCAACTTGCAAAGGGTTATCCTGGCACCACTTTGTGCGCTGGCGCCCATTGCAAGCCACTCTCCTAAGACAACACGCACGGTAATAGCCAGAATAGGTATCCAGATAACACAACCTCTCCATTCAAGGAGGTAACAATCAAGAACTCACACCAACACTGGAGGCAACAAGGTTAAGACCCTCTCCAAACACTGGAGGCAACAAGGTTATGCCCTCTCCAAACACTGGAGGAAAACAACAAAACAAAACCACTCCATCCAAGGAGGCACATATTACAAAACCTTCTCCTATTCCCAAGGAGGCACAAATTACAAAACCCGTACGTGAAAACTGGGTGAAACGACATGGTGTAACTATACATATTTTCCATAACACATCAAAGGTTGACTCACATGCCACAACCGATATCGATAAAAGAACTCCTAAATGGAAGACTTTCAATACATTCACACTAATTCCACAACACAACAAAGACAAACAATTAACCACTGAGAACATTTCAGACAATGAAGTGAGCTACTGTTCGGATTTCCTAAATCCAATCAAACACAGTATTCATGACTTGCATTTATCCAATCAATTGATCCCATCTCTTTTCACGACATAGAAATATTCAAAGAATAGACCATTTACTCTAAATTACACAACCATATTCTAAATCCAGACATTTCAATAAATAACATCATTGAATCGAAATCAATCCAATTAATAACTCTATGTCCCACAATCATATAATGTAATTAAATCCACTTGTTTTATAAAGCATTTGGATTAAATAAATTACTCTTTATTTCAACCTAGCAATAAAACAACAACTCAATCTCATATGATTCATTGAATCATTCGTTACTTCTAAGTTTTCTCATTTGTATTCTATATTTAGAACCTTTGATAAGAAGATGTTTAGATCAAATAAATCAGTCTTAATCTCAACTCTGCATTAAATAAATCAACTAAAACTCATCTCTCTTGTACACAAATATTTTCCGATCAATTATACTCACTAGTATATACTTAAATCCTCTTGCCGACATTAAAGAATTTAAACCAATAATACAACTCTACTTGCTCAATCTATAATTAATCAAAGTCAAATTATCAATAAATCAACATTTGACAAATAAAGTCCTTTGATTTAAAATAAATCATTCGGCAATCCTAGGCTCTTCAATTATGTTCCATAATTAATGATTAGAACCACTCGATTGATCTAAGTCATTCATTATCTCTAAGTTCTCAATTGTCTTCCATACTTAAATCATTTTGATAAAAAGACATCTAGATTAAATATATTAATCTTTATTTCAAAGTTTCACTATTATATTCAAGGATTAAGACATTTTAATCAATGACCTTTAAGTTAAATCATTTAATCCATATTTCATTTTAGAACAAATAACAACCAAAGTCCATATTTAATTAAAATGGATCATACAACAATTTCATTTTGCCCACAAATGGGAATGAACATTTAATTTCCATTTTAAAGATTAAACATCATTTAAACATGTGCTCCTAAAACATTATTTTATTTTTGAAGATTTTATTATCCTATTAATCAATATGAAATTTCTAGAAAAGATATTTTGAGTATAAAGTCAATCTCGTATCCAATTATCATAAATTATCTAAGGTCTTTGACTAATCGAGGAATTCAATTTAATATTTAAATAAGTTTATTCGATTAAAGATAAGGTTAATAATTTTCAAGATATTGTTTAAATGGTAAATCCATTTAAACTAACTATTTCTCCTCATTAAATAATTCATTTTAATAATATGCATAATTATACATTTAAAATCTTCACTAAATGCATATATTTCATTATTAATGAAATTTAATATTTTAATATAATAAATTATAATATCAATTATTATTTGTAAATATTTAATATTATAAAATATTATATATTTTATAACATTATTAATAATATATATATATATTTAATATTTTAATATTATGAAATATAATATAAAATATTATTTATAAAATATTTTAATATTATAAGATAATAATGTGTATATTTTATTGAGTTTATTTTTTCAAAAAAATAAAGAAACTTAATTTCATTTTATGGGCCTCACGCGAGGCTTATAGGTCGGCCGCGATTATGTCCACACAAATTTAACTCTAACTGTGGGTGGCTGCAGGTAAACATAGTCAAACCTCACTGTGGGCGGGCGACTATGTTCACACATAGTCAGCCTCATGGCTGGGCAGACGCTATTGCGGCCTCCAGGCCTCCTTATGGCGGTAAGAGCCCTCAGCCACTTTCACAACAACAATCAATTTATTTTTATTTTTTAATAAAATTTTCTTAAATAAATAGAACCGGGATCATGGGTTTTCTCTAATCCGCCTAATTTTTGGTTTTTATCAACAATTTCAAGAATAAAAACATATATATATGTATATGTATATATATATATATGAATGCCTATATATATATGTATATATATATATTTTTTTCCCATTTTCATTTTCATTTTCCCATTGATTTTAATTCTGGTTTTCATTTCTAAAACCTCAATCATTTTGCAAGTTTTCAAAGGAATAACACATGGGTTTCATTGGATTTATCAACCTTTCAAAGATCTCTAAAAAAAACATGAAGAGGGTTTAATCTATTTCAAAATGAACAAGCAAGATTAAAGAAAAACCTGATTTTTCTTTCTCCAAGACTTGAAGCTTTCAATCCATGGTGTTCTCCAATCCTTCCTTTGAATCCAACTCCAACAAAACCCTCCATCTCCTTCAAAATTCCAAGCCAAAAACCATAGCCATCCCCATTTTTCCCAAAATTCAATTGAAAATAGAAAATCCTCATTTCCTTATGCAAGCCCCTCTTCCAAATTTGTCAAAGCCCTAAAATGGACTCACCCACCAAACTTATTGCTAAAAATGAAGATATTTTATTTTTGCAAAATCATAAAACAATTTCTATTTCCAAGTGTAATTTGCATAATATCCTTTTAAAATAAAAATCTATTTACAACCCCAAGGTCAAATAAATTTGTTTTAACAAAATTAAATTCAACAATTCATAATTCAACAATTCATAATAACATTATTTTTCAACTTTATTTCTAGGAGTAAAATATAAAACATATTTCTAATTTTTGATTTACTCCAAATATCTAATGATGCCAACATGACTAGATTGATTTAATTTATCCCTATTAATTTAATTAATCAATAAAATAAATCTAATTCAAAATTAGATTATTTTATTAATTAAATTAAATTAATTAATTAATCACTAATTTTCCAACATCTCAATAAGAAAAAACAATCATCATTTATAAATTTCAAAAGCCATTTAATCACTTTTAACTTGCAATTAAACACATTTAATCATTAATTAAACTAATGTCATTTAATAAACTTTAAACTTGAAATTAAATAACACTAAGGGGAAACTCACCAAGTTAAACAACTGACCTCAATGCATAACCAAAACACGCTATGACTAGGGTGATGACTTGTCTGGAAAACCTAGTTACTATCTCCCAATCAATTTCGCTGGTAAATGGACACGTCAAACCTTGGAAACTAGGTGAGTCATATCAAGCAATCACAATCCTGCGTGCCAGGGCATCACGTCAAATGTGCAAAGATATATATGTATAATCAAACACACCATGAGGAAGGAATTTTAAATTGTAGGGGGTGCTCATGTTTAATCGATACAATCCGTCCCTTTTCACCAATACAAAGATTACCATCGACGATTCAACATCAAAGATAAGGATCAATAGTATAACACATCATTTAATCGTATATCTTCTAAGTTACTCCAAATCATGTCATAAGGATAGCATCAGAATAAAAGAACATCACATCAATAGATAACTTCCACATCATTTAATCAATCACGATCACAAGTAATCAAGTTTCCCAAAGTCAAAGCATGTTTAGACACAATCGTCACATCATGATATAACATGTGCATCACTAAACAGTTCATGATCAAACAATCACTAAGTTCACAATCACATCATAAGCATAATCAAACATTACCAAGAAAACAGTGCCGATCCAAATATCCAAAACGGAGGTGTTGGCATTTAAAGCCAAATCGCTCTAGAGAGCACTCATATTTCCTATTCTTATATCCATAAGAAAAATATGGTAGCTAGGCAACCTAGTTGTACAACCATATGTAGAAATTGAGTCAATCTTAAATGACCAAGTGATAATTAATCCTACTCATATCCTTCTTTATTTTCCCTTTTATCTCTTTTAGGTAAGGCCCATTAGGTGAGGATCACTAGATTAAAATCTAACAAATAAAAAAAAAAATTCCTAAAAAATGATCACTTGATCAAAAGCAATGAGTTTGTCCAACTAAAAAAGAAATACCTTTCAAGATCTCCTCTCAATATTAATAGTGTCACTCAAATAGAGACTTATTGATGCATTTATTTGCAAGATCAAAATTTGAATCCCACCTCTTATAAAAACCCAAACTTTTCCATAAACCATAACCCACCCAACATAATTTAAACATAATCTCCATGATTTGAGAAAGAGATAAAAAACCCTTTAACTAATATTTTTATAAAGCATTTTAAGATATTTAAAAATTTTAATCATTTTATAATTATATGAAATACTGTTACTCTTTCATTTAAAATGATCATTTTTCAATATGTAATTTAGGTACGTTGTGTTTGGAAGTCAATACAAAGAGGATTTATTAAAGAAAGCAACTCATGAGTATAGTGCAACCCCAATTCAAATATACTATGACAGCGTATTCTTCTGTTTACCAAAGTTGATGGCATCACCTTTTCAGTAGTGAAGCCAAATAACATGAATGAAAAGCGATCTGAGCTGTTTTTTTTTTTTTTTTTTTAAATAGTAATCTGATCTGATGCGTTTTTAGAGTGAGATTCTTATAATAATTTTCATAGAATGATTTAAAGTCAAAGGATGAGGGTTACTGAGAATTAATGGATAAGAAAAGCAAATTGCCAAGTTTTCATTGAGTGGCCTTTTCTTTGGGTGGTATCTGATATGTTGTTTGACCACTTTATTTTGTGGTAGGGATGAATCCATGAAATTTTCAGTGTTATATATCGTTATTCAGTTATTTTGGTATTTTTAATTTTAATTTTTAATTATATTAAAGTTATTTAGAAGTGTTTAATTTGTTTATTTGATAGGAATTTTTTTAATTATAAAATAAAATTATTCCAAATTAGAATGTATATTATGTTATTATATATGAGTGTCTCGGTTATAATTTTTTGTTGGTGATTTTAAATTTTTTTAATTATTTATTTTAAATATTATTATTCAAAACACATTGATAAAAATTTAAACATGAAAAAAAAAAAAAATCAATTAAAAACAGAAATTATATCATAATACATTCATTAAGATTTTATGATTTTTTTTTGTGTGTATATATATATATTATATACAAAACAATATCAATATAAAACAAAAATATAAGAGCTGTATATTGATATAAGTGGAAATTAGAAGTCGTGTTGAATCCATCTACTATAGAATTATAATAATAATTTCATAAAAATCCACTCCATGTTCTTTTGTAATGCAAATAATTCATAAATCATTTGACCACTATTGATATAAACCACCAAGGACCCTAGTTGATGCAAAAAAAATTCACTAGGTTCCCCAATTATTAAATTGTGATTTTTTTTTACTCATTCCTTTAGGAAAGTGAGCCATTATACTTACAAATTTTGGAAAGTGACCTTCCAAGTTACAAAAACCTTCTCAAATGCCCCTTATCATGTGTTCTAATTTCTCCAAGCATTTCAAATAAGTGATATTTTTTATCATATGGGTTATTTCAAACTACTAGTAGAACATGTTAAAATTGTCTTATATACATTAATAATAGCCCCGATTATCATGATCAAACATGATGTGTGAATTTAGATGGTTGAGAAAATAGCAATGAAAAATGACTAACCCATGCTCACTTATTATATTACATAGCAATGGACTCCTCTATTAACATGATAGGAAAAATCTCTATCATTTATCATAATGTATCGACCCAATAATAAAGTGCAATGGATTCTCAAAACTAGATTAAGGTAGAGGCAAAAGTATAGTCATTATCCTTCCTATGCTAAAAATGAAACTAATTTTCAGTAAATTTTAATGTGTTCCTTCTTACATAAACAATCATTTATCTTGGGTTGTCATTGACATGAAATAACATTATCCATTGATCAAACTATTATGAAAAAAAGAGATAGTATATGAGAATGGAGATGATACCACTATGTAGGTCCTTAAATAATCATTTCCATTCTACTATTGATACATAAAAATTGAGTTTAATATGCATCCAAATATCTCAATATAACTCCATTACCTTGTTTATATTTATAAGGTACAACATGAGTTAGAGGAGTATGGCCAATATGTTGCTCAAATCTAGCACAATTTATATGTAGTATATCATAAATATGAACATGAACATAAATGGAGTGTTTAATATAATCAATAGTATATCAATTAGTCATTGTGTAAGTTTCTTTAAAATATTATTAATGCATTAAAGTGATTTCACAAGTGTTTGTTTCACTTTAATCTAAACTAAATTAATTTTGTGCATATGTAGGGACACTTTTATATGAAGATGATTTTCCATACAAGAACTAATATGCAACTCAGTTATGATGTTGACATCCAAGCTATATATGATAATAATTTAATAATAAAATTAGATGTCTTATATCTTGAACTAAGAGCATGGCTTCTAGCTTCCATGAGATCTTGAGAAACAATCTGTCATTACTAACCTTACAAGTATAATATTTTAATGATAAAATTATATGTCATATCTTGAACTAATATGCATCCAAATATCTCGATATAATTGCATTACCTTGTTTATATTCATAAGGTACAACATGAGTTAGAGGAGTATGGCCAATATGTTGCTCAAATCTAGGAAAATTTATATGTAGTATATCATATATATGAATACGAACAAAAGTGGAGTGTTTAATATAATTAATAGTATATAAATTAGTCATTGTGTAAGTTCCTTTAAAATATTATTAATGCATTAAAGTGATTTCACAAGTGTTTGTTTCACTTTAATCTAAACTAAATTAATTTTGTGCATATGTGGGGACACTATCATATCAAGATGATTTTCCATTCAAGAACTAATATGCAACTCATTTATGATGTTGAGATCCAAGCTATATAAGATAATATTTTAATAATAAAAGTATATGTCTTATATCTTGAACTAAGAGCATGGCTTCTAGCTTCCACAAGGTCTTGAGAAAAAAATATGCCATTACTAATTCTTTACATATATCACCATAGTATATAATTCTTGTTTTGATTTAGAGATTTGACATGATTTATTGAAAGCCTCCTTCCATTCCATTCTAGTAAGGTGTTGTATTATATTACAATTCACCACTTTGGAATTGAAACATTCTCATCTTGATATTTATTTTGTAGTTGGAATTGTCTCCCATTTTTCTAAGGAAGCACATGTGAGTAATCGATAAGATACCAAATGTATTTTAAGATATATTTATGAAACCACTAATTTTTGTCTTCAATGTATATTAGGATACTCTCAAGTTGTTGATTTCAATTTCTTTGATTGGGTTGGTGATGTTGACATGATAGGGAGTCTACTTATAGTTTTATCTTTTTCCTTGGTTTTTTCTCCATTGCATGGTCTTGTAAGAAGTAATATTCTATTACATTATCATCTATAGAGGTATATTATCAAGGTATAGTTTGCTTAGCTAGATGGTTCTTTAGCTTTGACAATTAATGAACATGAGTTCATACTTTTTCCTTGTAGTCCCATCACCATCTTGTGATAATCATAAAGTTTTTCATATTTATCACAACCTAATGCAACACCAATAGTAGACAGATATTAATATCCATGTGAACTTAATTCTACATTTCATCTAGGATGGTGTTCTCATCTTGGAGTATTTTCCTATAGAGGAGTACTTTAAATTGACATCTTCTCTAAGCCTTTGACATCAAGCCTCATTATCTTCAAATACAATTTATTATTGGGTTGAAAGAATTAATCCTTGGGTAGGTCTTCTTGAGAGCTACATCCTTCACTTATACATTTTTTATTTTCTTATTTATTTTTCTCATTTGGAGAGGAGTTTTTACCCACAAGGTTTTCTCTATTTATCAGTTTGTGAGGGATATTTTGTACATGGGTACCTCATTAGGCCTTGTTTTTGGGATGCATCTTTTTCTTGGTATATATTTTGTACCTCTCTAAGTTAAACTTAAGGTGGGTGTTAAAGTGATAGGGTATATTATCTAGCTAGTTTCACTTTAGGAACTATTCACAACTAGTTACTTAAGCTTACTTAGGTTTTTATTTTTTATGTCTCATATAATAGGATTTAGAAATTTTCCATTATATTATATAGATCAATGGTCTTATCCTTGTTGATATGGAAATTCCATATTATTTTATTGTATCATACAATATTCATTATTTTCTAGTAATATAAAAATTCTTTCTATTGTATCTCTCTTGTGGAATTTTTTAGTCTTACTAGTTAGATTAATGTACCTATGAATTATTTCATAACTCCAAAAATATTAAGAAAGAAATAAAATTATTAAACGAGAGAGTAATATTCTCTATTAAAAGACAAAAAATGAATTGATGCAAGAGGGTTCTCCCCTTTGAACAAAATTACACTATTAGGCAACAATCAACCCTATCTCAATATTCAACACAATTTTGATTGCAAGCAAATCTAAACTTTATTTGATTCAATTCAAATACATGTACAACTGTATCACAAAATTGCTGTCCTCGACATTTAAATAGCCTCACGTGACATTCTACTCTGCTTAGTTTTCTTTCTTTCTTTACAATGATGTCATCTCTCTCCTCTACACAACTTGTTGTCTCAACATTTTATCTAAATATCATGCAGCCCATTTCATACTTCATTTCCGTGCCTTTACTCTTTTCCCTAGCGCAATTCCTCTTTATATCCCATTTGCTAGAAATTTTTCCTCCATATAAGCCTGGCACGACCTCTTCTTTTGCTGCACACTCTAGGTACATCACCATGCTATCCCTTCACCCTCTTCTCACGGGCTCTGCCACAACTCTATCAATTTACAAATGATTTATCTTACACTAGCATGGGGCTCTCTTCTCATCCACCATCAACCCACTCCTCCATCATTTCTACGTAGCCTCCTTGTATTCTCATGTTTTCTTTCTTTTGTCTCTTCCACGTGCCTTCTCTTCTCCCTCTCGTGTTTTTTCAAAAACCTTCCTCTATCACCAAAACCTGCGGCCCCTACCAAGAACTCTCAACAAGCAAAATTCTCCCTTCCTTAAATGAGAGGACCCTCTTCAATATGGTATGATAAAATCATAGTGTGGTAGTTTTCCTTCTTCCTTGTGTGCTATGATATTGCTTAGCTTTCAATCTTCATATGTCTATTCATATTCTCTCTTCCACATAAGGCGTGCCCGCTTACTCTTCTTGTGTTGCCTCTCTTATCCCTTCGCATTTCTCATAGCCACTATCAATTTGGTTACTGGCATAATTCTTTAATTGAGTGATCCCACAAAATTGGTTTAAAATTCCATTGAGGAAGGAAAATTGCAAATAATGCCCCCATGAAGAAAACTTTGGGTTTTGGAGGGTTTAAATGAACTTTCTGCGTGAACCCAAAGGGGGTTTTCTCAAACCCCCCTTTGAGAAAACCCTCTTACATGATGGGTCCCACATTTTGCACGTTGCCCAAATTGAAAACAATAAAAAGAAAATTTTAGAAAAAGGGTTTGTTTGAACCTCTTCTGACCAAAGGTCAAGGGTGCGCTAGTTAAACAGTGAACCCCCCTTTTCTCCTCGCTCTTTTGACACCAAATTTTGCAAAATTTTCACTTCAAAAGCCTCTGTTGAGATGAAATGAGTGAATTCTATAGACTCAACTGAATGATGGTAGTCCTTGGAACGAGCTATCCATCAAATATAATTTTAATATGTTTTGGTTTTATTATGTATTTGTTTTTAGTTTGATTAAACATAGGATTTTCACCAAAAATCAAGCTCTTTGTTTTGTACATGTGGAAAAATAGTAAATTATCAAATTAAAATTCTAAAAAATATGTTTGGGTTAGGTATTGATGTCCTTGATCTAGTAAAAAAGAATTTTATATATGGGTATGTGCAAGATCATGATGGGCCAAAAAGTGGTAATATGGGGTATGTGGTTGATTTAATTTTTTTAACCAACCCAAAATTGATGAAACGAAAAGGGTTTTTAAAGGAGATTCTCGCCACCAATATAAATTATGCTTTACTTTGAATTTAATAAGTAATTATTATTCATTTTCTATTCAAATTATGACTAAAGTCCCAATTGATAGGCTGATTGAAAAACATCTATAGCTTTCAAATGGTATCACATTTTTTGAATCCAAAACATGTGTCACATTCTATCTTCAGATACTATAGGATTAAAAAAAGGAAAAATAAATTTCATGAAGTTTTGACTATGTTAAGGTGGTTGACATGAAGTTTTTATATTTTTTAAAATTTGTAATTAAAAATCACAATTAATTTTATACATTGGAAAGAAATTATAAAAAAATATGCATCACATCAGACATGAGTCATCTACTTATATCTAAAATATTATTAAAAATATTATCGTTTTATGTAGTAGTACTGACAGACACCTACTTATTTTTTCCTCAAAATTTATGTACTACTGCATTGAAATTTAAAAATTTCACCATATATATATATATTCTTAAACAAACCTAGTAGTTTAGAAACTATATTCAGTTTTCTATAGATTCTATTCTTACATATTTTTGAAATAATATAGATAAATTATTCAAATTTTTACATCAAGTTGCCTAACCTTTATTTTTTTTTTGTGCCACTTAAGGGCCTATTTTTTCCATGATGATCCTGCACATACCCACATACAATTTTTTTTATGTTGTATACGGTCCACCTATGTCTAAATTGTAATTGTTTTGACTTTAAAACTTGAATAGGAAAAAAATTCCAATAAAACACTATGAAACCAAATGAACTTGTTAGATATCATAGTTACAAATCTAAAATCGAAAAAATTAGAATTTTATCCTTCATAGAAAAAAAGTTATGTTGTATATGGTGAGCATCACTCCTTAAAATGGTGTTTTCTAATAAAAACTAGTTTTTAAAGGAGATGGGAAATAAATTCAATCTTATTTGTTTTTTTTTTAAATATATATTTAGAATCTATAGACAAAATGTCACAAATCACTAGTTTTCATTATTTTCAAATTCTTCACAGTTTAGCCGCTATAGGTACCCAAAAGTGAAGATTTAGTTAAAAAAATTTAGTTCAGTGTCCATTTTGGCCAAAAATTGTAAAATAGTATTGTGATATCACCCAATTGGATATGCCCAAGTGTATGATAGTCTTCCTACTACTAATCATTTTCCTCAAGGAATATACTAATCCCCTAGTGGCGAGGTCTAAGAGTCTTTCTTGGTTGCATTGGCATCACTACCCCTGCATACTTCCTTCTTCATCTTCTTAGCATGATTGTATCCATTAGAATCATAGAGAAATATTATAATTCATAATCAATAATAAATAAAGGATATTAAATCCATCAACTATTGAAAGACCTCATTAGTGAAAATTGTTATATGACATTTGAAAATTTATGTCAAAATGCTAGTTAATCGCCATCAAACACCATAGAGATCAAGATAGAATGCAAACCAAAGATAAAACACCACAACAAAACTAAACTCAAAATAAAAGATTTTTTTGGTTGGTGTTGATCATCTATCCACTTACATGGTCTTGCACCAAACATGCTAGGTAGAAATATTGTGAGCATAGGATCACAATGATGGAGTTGAGTGATAGAAACACTCTTTCAGGTTGAAATTAACTTGAAATAAACTCCTTCATTTCCAAGTGCTAAAAATCAAACTTTCTTTTTCCTTTTCTAGCATCTCTCTAAAACACACATCACCTCTCTTCAACAACACTACATCCTCCTCCTTTTCAGCCTCATGGACTCACGTCCACCAAAGCCCAACCTCCTCCACCAAATAATTTCAACACTTCTCTTCTCCTTCATGGGTTCAAACCCACCTCTAACCAATCACCTCCACCAATACCCTGCAACATCCTCAATCAACTCTACACACAACCACACAACATTTGCTACATGCTCTTGTGCTCTATTCATCTCATCTTCTACTACTACATCCGAAAATGAAATAACATCACGCAATCAATTTATGTCTCATCACTCGTAGTTGCAATATCAAATTTTACTGCAACACCTTCCATATTCTTGACAGCTACAATCTTTTGTTCATCTCTCTTCATTGCATCAATGAGCTTCATCATCTAGTCTTCCTCAATTGCCAACGATTGAGCAAAAAAATATGATTCACCTTCGCCTTCAGCTATGACCTCTTCGCTATTCACCTCTGTCTTTTTTTCTTCTATTGTTATGCCTTCCTCATGGCACATCATTGCTGCAACTTCATCGGTAGGGGCTCCTCTTACTTCTTCCTCTTTCCGTCTTAGGTTGCTATCCTCATTCTTCTTCTCACCCCTCTTTGCCACTTTCTTTTCACCTTTCCAAAAAATCTTTTTCAATTTATCGAGCCTCGTCTCGATCTTTCCTACTTCTTCACCAACTATCTTTCCAATGCTTCACACATTTTGTCCTCCACATCATCCCAATACTACTCCCAAAATTGTATCTGCATAGGCCTCTTCATGACCCAACCCATTTTTTTCTGCTGCAATCTCACCTATCACAATAGGTCATCACTTCTCAAGTTTCCTCTACGGCTTCAAGCTCTCTCTCTCACTGTCAGGATTCCTCATACCCGCAACAACTCACACGAGCTTCTTCACTACTGCTTGACACACTTTCCTCTACGTGCGAACTGCCTCCTCATCAGCGATCTTTTCACACTTTCACCCGTAGGTCTTGGTGGATCCTCTCCACTCTCAGGACTACTTGCTCTGATACCAATTGATGCAAGAGGGTCCTCCCCTTTGAACAAAATTACACTATTAGGAAACATTCAACCCTATCTCAATATTTGAAACACAATTTTGATTGCAAGCAAAGCTGAACTTTATTTGTGTGTGCAGGTGAAATCTCCTAGTCTAAAATGTAAAAAAAAATGAAATGCAAGTAAGGGAAATCACAAACAACACCTCGAGATAAGCCTAGTTGAACTCAAACAAAATAGGAGGAAACAAACGATTATACCTTTGTTCAAGTTGATATTCTTGGTTGACCCTTTGATGTTGATAAGATGTGTGCTTCTTGATGGAAAATCACTTAAAATGATATGAAAAATGATCTAGATTTGATGAGGATTCAAATGATGCAAGTGGGTATGTGATAAGATGCACAAAATGACTACAATATGAGCTTGAGGATTCAACAATGGAGGATGAGAGTATGAGATTGCTTGAGCTTGAGACTTGGAGAGCTTGAATGGATGATTGCCTTATTAGAAAATGAAGCCAAAAATTCTCTATTTTAGGGAAAAGGCCTATAGGGATTTGAACGGCTAGGATTTAACCAACATGGGCAAGATGGAGGGTTGTGGTGAGTTAAGGACTCACAAGCCTTCACATCCTGCCATGTGGAAAAGGAGGTGTCACAAGGATAGACGATGTGGAAAAAAGGATATGTGAGGTGGAGGTACTTGCAAGTACTTTGAGATTAGGGGAGAGTCTCCTTAAAAAGGAAATTCTTGTCCCTATATGAAAGTGATGGTGACAAGTGAGAAATTTTGGAAAGTCCTCTCTTATTATCATGGGGATGAGAGAAATTATTGGGGGAATAAATGTGAATTTAAAATTCACATTATTGGGAAATACTTTGAGGATAAGACAAAATCCTCATAAAGGAGGTCCTTGTCCCATATGACTAATGTGACCTATGAGGAAATTTAGAATTCCCCAACAACTTGCATGGGGAAGAGAAATGCATTGAATGAATAAATGTGAATTTAAAATTCACATGGAGAAGAGGTCAATGTTCAAAAAGGAAAGCACTTATGAAAGGTTGACTTGGAGGACATGCCAAAAATGACATGTGATTAGTTTAAGGTTGTGCAAATGGGTGATTAAGAAGACTAATGAGGGATTAGAGGCAAGTGGACAAACATGGAGGATGTGACATTAATCCTGATTACAGGTGTGCACATCCTAATTATGAATTAATTAGACTAATCCAGATTAGAAGAAGGTTATGGAGGTTGTGATAAGGAGAGAGAAAATAGGGAATTTAAAATTGATTTAAATTTATAAAAGGTTTAATGACTAAATTAAATAAATTGATATATTTATTTAATTTAGAGAGGAAGGGATGAAAGGTAAAGTATTTAATTATTAATTAAATACTTTAAAAACCTTAGGAAAAAGGGTGAAATATTAATTAAATAAATCATTTAATTATTATCAAAGGAATAGATGAATAAAGGAGATGGATTTGACAATATTAGAGTGGTCAAATTTGGATGTCTACAATTTGATTCAATTCAAATACATGTACAACTGTATCACAAAATTTCTCTCCACAACATTTAATTGGCCTTACATGCCATTCTAGTTACCTAGTTATCTTTCTTTCTTTCCAATGTTGCCATCTCTCTCCTCTACACAACTTGTTTTCTCAACATTTTATCTAAATATCATGCAATTGATGAGGGCGCAGCCCGAGACTTAGAAAATAACCCACAAACAAGAGAATAATTTTAATATTCAGAAAATGGAGCTTCTTACATGCAGAGGATCTCAAATCCCCAAGTTCTACAACACATGCAAATTACAGAAAGCTACAAAATCACCCTTTCGCAATATGCGAGCTTGTCCCCAAAAAGTTACCCAAAAATTAGAAAACCCACCTATAAATAGAGATCCTCTTTAGTTTGGAGCCAAAACAAGATTCAAATTTGAGTTTAGACAGTTTGGTGCTGAAAAATTACAACTTGAAGTTCAAATTTCAAAAGAACATTTGCAATTGTATCTTCTAGAAAGTGCGCCAACTTCCCCGGGCCATAACTTTTGATCCGGGACTCCGATTCATGAACCGTTTGAACCGTTGGAAAGGTCTCGAAGTAAATAATGTATTTGAAATCTGCTATTCCAATTTTGGAAAGTTTCAGGGCCGATCCGGGAACTCTAACTGCCTCAAATCTAACTTGAAAGATTTTTAGGTACAAATTTGAGAAACTAAAACTACAATATCTTTCAAACCAGGAATAGAAAATAAAAACCGTAAATTGGGAATTTTATTATGACGAAAAGGGTATCCAAAAATGTAAAAACATCTAAAAATAGAGAAACTTGAAATTTAACTATTTTTGGGTGATGCAAGATTGCCCTTACACCACTGGATGCTCCTGCATCAGCAACCCATTTCATTCTTCATTTATGTGCCTTTACTCTTTTCCTTGGTGTAATTCCTCTTTATATCTGATTTGCTAGAAAATTTTCCTCCATCATATAAGCGCAACCTCTCCTTTTGGGTTGGGCTTAAGTATCACACACTAAGCCCTGACCGGTCAATGCTTTTTGTCATTTTCTATTTTCCGTTGAGGTATGCCCGACATTGGATATGCTATGGTCATCCCATGGCTCATGCATAGTCTAAGCAATTTTGTAGGGAAGTATTGTAACTCGGCAATGAATTTCAAATCACAGCCGTACTCTCCGCAACTTGCACATTTACTCTGCCGAAAACTCAAGTCACCTGCTGTTATTAATTTCCACTGTGCCTAAATTGAATTTCAAGCCAGCCTAAATTTTCAATCTGCTTTTCATTTTGCCTCAGTGATCTCCATTCTCTGTTTGGCATGCAGACTTTCTCAAATGGAAAAAACACCCTCAAATGGCTTACGACTGCTATCTTAGGGTTAGAAGTTCTTTTAAATTTGGACTATGGAAATGCAGATGATCTTGGCTTATTTATTGTCAACCTATGTGTCCATCAACGATCAATGGTCTTTTTTAATTCATTCAAAAAAATGGATCTTTCTTTGAACGATAGGTGAGATTTTTTTAAGAACGAAATTATTTTCAATAGTTGTTTGATTGTTTCTGAATTTTTCTTTTGATTATGTGGAAATCAGATTCATTGGTTACGTCAGACCATCCAGGATCAATATCTTTATTTGGCATGTGCAGTGACTACGAATATAGCTCTCAATGATAAACATAATAAATATTTTTCACTGCAAATCTGACCCGCTTCCCCATTTGTCTTTTATTTTAAGGATACGACTATCCTCTTGGAATTTGCAAGAACAATGTGTTAAAATTTGGACCTATGTTGCATTTTGAGATCAATCTATCTTTGGGGCTTCAAGAGGGGTGCGGGGTTGATCAGGTTGGGATCTCTCTAAATGGGGTTTGGGGGCAATAGTCTTTAAAGCAAAAAAAATATGTTAAAAATCTACTTTTTTTAAAGACAAAATCGGGGTAGTTTAGATCTATTAGTGCTGTTATGTTGAAGATATTGTATATAGTTTTGTAATTTAAAAAGAGAATTATAATGACTGTTGTAAAAATTGTAGTTTTTTTTAGCACTAAGAATATTGATATTTTGTTCTATGGATATTTCTCTAGTGTATTACTAAGATTTAGCCATCTAAATCTTTGTGTTGTTGATATGATTGTTGATTCTATTATTTTATTATTATCTATTTTTTTGGCAGCTCATTTGTGATGTAATATTGTATGATTCTAGAGCTTAAAAGTTTATCATTTTGGCCTAGCTTTTTCAATATTATTTAATATAATATAATCATAGGCTATACTCCCACTCTACCATGTCACTACTAGAACTATATGAATTTGCTAGCTTTATACAAATTAAGCTTTGGTTCAATGTGAAATTGAACCCGTTTTGTCTCCCACTTTGGTCATAGTATATTTCCTAGATGGAAAAAATAAGTGATGCATAGAAAAATTGAACTTGCTCTAATTTAGATTGACTATCATATACTATTGATCTATCTCTAGCCCATTTGTTAAAGGGATGTTGTCTCAAACCTATATACATAGGATGTGACTTTTCTTCTTTTCAATACATTTCAAATAGAAGTGGATCTTACAGTTATAGCCCTCAAAATAATAGAGGTATATAACATAGTTCCTATTGTAGATAATAAAAAGATGTAAAATTGAGTGTAGTAGCTTCTTTCTTTTTACTTGATATATATGAATTCTTTTCATGTTTATTATATTTTTTTAATATTGAAAATAGTTTATAAATATATTTTATATGAGCAATTGGTCGCAAAGATATATAAACATTAAGTTAGAAGAGACAAAAAGGAAACAAATGTGGAAATAAAGGGATAAAAAATATAAATAGTCAAATATTGTAAGCCAAACCACCTCTTAGCCTAAACTAAAAGGAGGGGAACCAAAGACAATTCATAAAATTGAAGATTTGCTACAAATAAATGTCCAAGCCATCATCAAAAAGGCCAAACATGATCACACAAACCCTACCATAGTCAATAACACCACTTCAACACTACAAATTGGGAACATGTATAATAGAAACTACACAAAAACTAACAATAAGTAAAGTAAATTACATAGAAAAGTAACTAGAGCCATATTACAAAGAAAACCAACTTGCCACTTAACTAGAACAATTTTCACCCTTCTTCTTGTCCAATTTTCTAATAAAAGCTTTAGCATTCCTCTCCAAAGATAAAAATTTGAAATCCACATACTTTTGTAACTAGGACATGAGAAACATTCTAATAGGAAAAACTAGTAATAAGGAAAAGGCACCATCACATTTTCTATTAGAAGAAATACCAATAGAAAATTAATCATCATCTTGCCCAAAAACATTAATAGCTACATTTTCCCCTTTTTCTAGCAATTGAATTAGGAATAGCATACACATTAATATAGTGTTAGACATCAGGAACAACACCATTATCATGGACACAAGTAAAAGGAAACAAAACTCATTTCCCCCTCAATTAAGGCAAGTGGTGAAGGAATTGAAAATGTATGTAGGTGTTAGAAAATAATCATATAATTTATATTATTATTAAGAATTAAAATTAAGTTTGAATTGAGTATTAGAACTATTTTAAAAAATTATTACTCATAATAATGATTAATCTTGAGTGTTATTATTTAAACTATTTAAACCATTTAAGCCATGAATAGATACAAAATATATATGTTTTGATCTCAATAAGGCCTTGAAGGTATACACAATGTCATCAAAATGTGATATAGTGTAAAAATAAATAAAATAAATAAAAATAAATAACATCATATTAGTATTCAAAGAAAGGAATATAAAATTACATAATTAAGTAACCACTTAAGCCAAGATGACAATCTTTCCTAATCATCCTTTACTTTTCACCATTCGCCAAAGGGGTAATGTTTGGTTGAAAAAATAGTAAAGAGGATTTGGTTTAGCTTTATTGAGCTTAAGAGTTTTTCATATGGTTATTGTTTCTTAATAAATTAGTTGTGATGATGCCATTTTGAGTCTTGGGTCTAAGTCCTATTTGGTTTATGGGATAGTTGCATTTTTTTGTTTTCTTTTTATAGTCCTTATGCTAAGAAATTATAACATTTCTTTCTTCCCACTTGGACTTTATTTCTAGTAATGCACGATATTGGTCAAGGCATGTCATTTTATTTGGAAAGACTAGATTTGTTATTGTCCTCTTGCTAAAATTTTAGATAGGTTGTGGTTGGTCCCTCTAAATTTCTTTGATTTATATGGATTGATAAAAATAAAGAGCTTTTTTAGGATAGTAAACATATGCTTGTTGAATTTTCTCAAAACTATAGTTTCCTTTGTTGCCAACAATGTTGTATTGTAGTTGCATAAGAGGAGTGAGGATATTAAAACAAATATTGTAGATGAGGACTCTATTCTTGATGTTGGGTTCTTGTAGCATGGGACATGGTTGCTAAAGATGTGTTGTATGACCAATATCACTAGCTTGTGCAGAGTGGTGTTGATATGATTGGCACTTTTGGGTCTCTTGAGCCAAATAATCGTTCTTTTTTAACAAAGTGTTTCAACCATTTTAATACTTCTGATATGATTGTATCGAATTATGTTTTATTACTTTTGGTATTGTTGATGTTGTTCTTAGTAGCGTAGAGGATTGTTCTCATGTTGGTGTTTTTGGTATTGGACCTTGTGTCCATGATAATGGTGTTGTTCTTGATGTCTAACACTATACTAATATGTATGCTATTCCTAATTCAGTTGCTAGAAAAAGGGGACAATGTAGCTATTAATGTTTTTGGGCAAGATGATGATTAATTTTCTATTGGTATTTCTTCTAATAGAAAATGTGATGGTACCTTTTCCTCATTACTAGATTTTCCTATTAGAATGTTTCTCATGTCCTAGTTACAAAAGTATGTGGATTTCAAATTTTATCTTTAGAGAGGAATGCTAAAGCTTTTATTAGAAAATTGGACAAGGAGAAGGGTGAAATTGTTCTAGTTAAGTGGCAAGTTGGTTTTCTTTGTAATATAGCTCTAGTTACTTTTCTATGTAATTTACCTTACTTATTGTTAGTTTTTGTGTAGTTTCTATTATATATGTTCCCAATTTGTAGTGTTGAAGTGGTGTTATTGACTATGGTAGGGTTTGTGTGATCATGTTTGGCCTTTTTGATGATGGCTTGGACATTTATTTGTAGCAAATGTTCAATTTTATGAATTGTCTTTGGTTCCCCTCCTTTTAGTTTAGGCTAAGAGGTGGTTTGGGTTACAATATTGGACTATTTAGATTTGTTATCCCTTTATTTCCACATTTATTTCCTTTTTGTCTCTTCTAACTTAATGTTTATATATCTTTGCGATCAATTGCTCATATAAACTATATTTATAAACTATTTTCAATATTAAACAAATATAATAAACATGAAAAGAATTCATATATATCAAGTAAAAAGAAAGAAGCTACTACACTCAATTTTACATCTTTTTATTATCTACAATAGGAACTATGTTATATACCTCTATTATTTTGAGGGCTATAACTATAAGATCCACTTCTATTTGAAATGGATTGAAGAGAAGAAAAGTCACATCCTATGTATATAGGTTTGAGACAACATCCCTTTGACAAATGGGCTAGAGATAGATCAATTGTATATGATAGTCAATCTAAATTAGAGCAAGTTCAATTTTTCTATGCATCACTTATTTTTTCCATCTAGGAAATATACTATGACCAAAGCGGGAGACAAAACGGGTTCAATTTCACATTGAACCAAAGCTAAATTTGTATAAAGCTAGCAAATTCATATAGTTCTAGTAGTGACATAGTAGAGTGGGAGTATAGCCTATGATTATATTATATTAAAATATATTGAAAAAGCTAGGCCTAAATGATAAATTTTTAAGCTATAGAATCATACAATATTACATCACAAATGGGTTGAAAAAAAAAAAAGATAATAATAAAATAATAGAATCAACATTCATATCAACAACACAAATGTTTAGATGGCTAAATCTTAGTAATACACTAGAGAAATATCCATAGAACAAAATATCAATATTCTTAACATAATTAAAAAAAAAGTAGATTTAATGAATTTTTTTGCTTTAAAGACTATTGCCCTCAAACCCCATTTAGAGAGATCCCAACCTGATGAACCCCACAACCCTCTTGAAACCCCAAAGATAGATTGATCTCAAAATGCAACACAGGTCCAAATTTTAACACATTGTTCTTGCAAATTCCAAGAGGACAGTCGTATCCTTAAAATAAAAGACAAATGGGGAAGCGGGTCAGATTTGCAGTGAAAAATATTTATTATGTTTATCATTGAGAGCTATATTCGTAGTCACTGCACAGGCCAAATAAAGATATTGATCCTGGATGGTCTGACGTAACCAATGAATCTGATTTCCACATAATCAAAAGCAAAATTCAGAAACAGTCAAACAACTATTGAAAATAATTTCGTTCTCAAAAAAATCTCACCTATCGTTCAAAGAAAGATCCATTTTTTTGAATGAATTAAAAAAGACCATTGATCGTTGACGGACACGCAGGTTGAGAATAAATAAGCCAAGATCATCTGCATTTCCATAGTCCAAATTTAAAAGAACTTCTAACCCTAAGATAACAATCGTAAGCCATTTGAGGGCGCTTTTTCCATTTGAGAAAGTCTGCATGCCAAACAGAGAATGGAGATCGTTGAGGCAAAATGAAAAGCAGATTGAAAATTTAGCGGGCTTGAAATTCAATTTAGGCACGGTGGAAATTAATAACATCAGGTGGCTTGAGTTTTCGGCAGAGTAAATGTGCAAGCTGCGGAGAGTACAGCCGTGATTTGAAATTCGCTGCCGAGTTACAGTAATTCCCTACAAAATCGCTCAGACTATGCATGAGCCATGGGATGACCATAGCATAGCCAGTGCCTGGCATACCTCAACGGAAAATAGAAAACGACAAAAAGCATTGACCGGTCAGGGCTTAGTGTGTGATACTTAAGCCCGGCCCTCCTTTTGCTGCACACTCTAGGTACATCACCACGCGGTCCCTTCACCCTGTCACAGCTTTGTCAATTTACAAATGATTTATCTTTCACTGGCACGGGGCTCTCTTCTCATCCACCATCGACCCACTCCTCCATCATTTCTACACAGCCTCCTTGTATTCTCCTGTTTTCTCTTCTGGCTCTTCCACGTGCCTTCTCTTCTCCCTCTCGTGGTTTTTCAGAAAACTTCTTCTATCACCAAGGTGCGGCCGCTGCCAAGAACTCTCTGCAAGCAAAATTATCCCTTCCTTAAATGAGCGGCCCCTCTTCAATCTTCTATGATAAAATCATAACATGGCAGTTTTCCTTCTTCCTCGTGTGCTATGATATTGCTTAGCTTTCTGTCTACATATGTCTATTCATATTCTCTCTTCCACATAAGGCACGCCTGCTTACTCTTCTTGCGTTGCCTCTCCTATCCCTTGGCATTCCTCATAGCCACTATCAATTTGGTTACTGGCATAGTTCTTTAACTGCATATGCTTAAGTGTATGATAGTCTGCCAACTATCAATCTTTTTCCTCATGGAATATACTAATTCCCTATTGGCACGATCTAAGAGTCTTTCTTGGTTGCATTGACATCGCTGCCCCTGCATACTTCCTTGTTCACCTTCTTAGCATGATTGTATCCGTTAGAATCACCGAGAAATATTATAATTCATAATCAATAATAAATAAAGGAGATTAAATCCATCAAATATTGAAAGGCTTCATTAGTGAAAATTGCTATATGACATTTGACAATTTATTTCAAAATGTCAGTTAATCGCCATCAAAGACCATAGAGATCAAGATAGACTACAAACCCAAGAGTAAACACTACAACAAAATTGAACTCAAAATAAAATATTTTTTTGGTCGGTGTTGATCATCTATCCGCCTGTGTGCTCCTGCACCATGAATAGAAGCAAAGGAAAATAAATATAAGAAGAAGAAACCTAGGTAGTCAAAAAATAATGATTCTAATCAAGGCACAAGAGGAATATAATAATCAAATGAAAAAGGAAATAATAGTAGAGAAAGAGGTAGAGGATTCATTGGAATTTTTTATAGGTGTGGGGAGGTTTTTCATAGGGAAGTTGAATGTCCACAAACACAATAAGACAAATAAAAATGACAAATAGAGAAGGAAACCATGACTCTTATGGTAAATTAGTTGCAAATAAGGAATTAGTTAAATGTTATTTCGTAGAAGGGAGTTCTCCCTTTGTGTTTGACAAAAGACAAGCTATTGGAAGAGTTTGTAACTTTTGTAACATCATGTAATTTGTAAGTAGCCATGATAAATTATAAAAGATTAATAAACTTACAATCATTTTGATATTATTTCTTTCATTTTAAATATGAATATATTGATAAATTTGTAAGCTATTAAATTAGACTATTTTCATTAAATTTCTTGATCTAAGCATCATCACTTAATTTTTAATAACATAAAAATATTAAAATTCTTTTCATTTTGTATCGTTCATTTATCTAGTTTACTCTTTATAAAAAATAAATTTAATTTTCTTAACATTCTAAAAATATTTATTTTATTCTAAAATTTCAGAAAAACAGTAATCTTTTTCAAAATAAATGTATAATATTTGACTTAAAAAAAAACTTGCAACAAAATATAAAATATTATAAAAAGTTTAATCAAATACAAAATATTATAAAAAGTTTAATCAAATTCAAACAAAAGGAAGAGAAAGAAAAAACAGAAGGGAATTGCATCTGAGAAGAGACATATGAATATAAATATAAAAATCAGAGATTTTAAATTTAATTGATGCAAATCTATTTTATTTGAAACTAAAAATTTAAAATGAGATTGTAGATTTAAAAACTCGATAATCCTTTTGTGTCCAACAAATATGATGCACAAAAACCTTCCCAGCACTGACAATTCAATGGCTCCCAAATACAATGCATTTGAATGTAAACTGTTAACTGTACTGTACTAGGTATGAGCATATACATATCATATAATTTACGAACAGTTCAAGAATGTTCTATTCTATTATCAAGGAATGCGATTGCTTCTAGCTATATTTTAAAATTAAGTGTTTTGTATCAATATTATTTTGGTAGAAATAAAAGAGAGACATTATTTGTAAAAGAAATATAATTATATTAAATAAAAGAGAGTCAATTTTATGAATTGTGTAGTTTTTAGTCAAATTTATTGATCTATATTTCATGAAGTAATAATTCACACAAATCCTATCTCTTATGAGAATGAATAATTCACTTAACACTTATTACATCTAATTGATATTCATAAAGATGGAACATCACAACTATGGAGATATTACTAATCTGGATATTACTTTAATTCAAACATGCATCATATTTTTTTTTCTATAATCGAAACACGCTTAACTTACTACCCTGCAAATCATCATTAGAGAGATTAAAATATTAAAATACAGTAGCCAACATAAATTCAGAAGCTGACTATATGATAAATATAAATCACAGAAATTCTGCTACAAATCATGATTTGGAATGGATTGTGGAAAAATATGATTCAAGTTCATTGCAAACACCTCATCTTGTAGCCATGAGAAGCAGAAGTGTGATGGACAGCCGAGAATGGCTTCCCACATGCTGAAAGAATTCATTCATTTCACCGGGTGGGCAAGCCATTCTTGGCTGTCTAACACAGTCTGCCTTAAATGCAATATCCATACAAGAGTCTACAATACCCAATGACATTGAAGGAACATATATATAGTGAGAAATGCTGATTGATAAGAAGTATATGTAGGGTCATACTGTTTCTGGATTAGATACAGGGAATAAATTAACTGAGCAATATGCGGCTCTTTGAGACTCTATGCTTGATCTTCACCATGGCCTACACAGGGAACTTTATAAGGAGATTTCACCATCTGTTGGAACATTATTCTTCTGCAGCAAGGTCAATAAGGCATTTCTTTTTCCATAAGATGCATCATGTATTCTGAGGGCATAAATAGTTTGCTACTTTAGAGGGAATATAATTTGAAAGTGGATAGTCACAACCGTAAGCATGCAGCATATGACAAAAGAAGATAAGGATAAGGCATGTCTGAAGAGAAACTGGATATGAATGAATTCTCTCATTCTCTTGTTATTGAAATTATTCCTCTGGTCCTGCTAATCTATGGGCTGGTATAATTCTCATTGATCAAGTAGTTTTCGTTTAATGAACAATGTGGCGTTCAAATTATTCAGTCAAAATCAAACATTCAAATAGTTTAACAAATTTAAACTATTTTTCTTTTCATTTAAGCTTCTTTCTCAGTGAAAACCTTAGAGATCCCCTCATGACACTTTTTATAAGTTGATAATATGATTATTACACCAAAATCATTACTACCTAAAACAGATATATACAAATATTCTTAGCCATTACAGAAGAGAGTGCAATATAAGCATATATGATGTTACAGTGAACGATATGACATAAAGAATAATTTGAGTTATCATTCAGGGATGACGGTAAAGTGACTCCATTCTTATTCTCCAGTGATGTATTATGTGGGCCCACGCTTCAAATTAATAGGGGCATTTCTCCATCTGTTACAACTCCTTTCGTTGACATAGCAGTGGTCACCCAAAGGCATATTTTTGTTACTCCATTTTATTCCCTGAGAATAAGAAAAAGTCCGTTGAATGAGTTTCATCAGATAAAGTCTTAAATTATTCAGAGGAATCCATTTGAAAAGAGGAATAAGTATGGTAGGAAATAGATGAAAAAAAAAAGGAAAGATAAGGATAAAAATAAGGTAAGCATGGAGAGGAATAGTTCTATATCATAAGTAGTCGATTAATACATGGGAATATTACGATGTTATCAAGTATTTTTAACGATATAAAGAAATCTTTTACAATAATTATCATGGTGAGGGGACCTTCCTTCTGACATCTGAGTCTCCCTTGATGTATGGGTAAATTGGACGATCGAGAGTAAATTGGACAACCCGGATCCTCCTCTCTGACTACTGCTTTAGCAGCCTATCAATTTTGTATTTTATTTTTATGTTCTTATGACCCAAACTTTATTTTTTTTGGTTAACCACAGGTATCCCTGCAACTTATACTTCAAACTTTCGTCTTGTGTGGATTCTAGGGGTGTGACTTTATTCACTCAGATTTTTTTGTGAATACGAATAATATTATTTTGTAAATGATAATCTAGACACTTATTCATGAAAGAAAAAAACTTATCAACAAGTAAAGTGGGAACAAGTTTCTTGAATGAGAGTGAGGTTTTTAAAAAGTAATGAAGGTTATATTTGTGGGAGTTGATTTTTTATTTGGATAGGAATAATATCATATTACAATTAATTAAAAAACTAGATAGTCTTAATTAATATATTTTAAAGAAAAATCAGATTAAAAAGTTAAATTTATTTTTAACTCAATGAAATAAAGGATAAGAAATATTCTTATTTAATATTTTGATTTTGTTATTATGGGTAAAAGTAGGTTTTTGAAAGGGGTCAAATCCTTTTACAATGGAGTACAAAATGAAAGAGAAATCTTGAAAATATTAAAAAAAAAAGTTTAATACAACCCAACCAATCAACAAAGAGCAATAAGAAAAAAATAAATAGCACAAATACTTCAACACAACAAACAATCCACAACACAAATAAATGAACTAAGCACAATGAACACATGAAAATTTCTAAAAGGAACACGAAAGAAAGCTTTAAATATCATGATTTTAAGGTGGTTTAAAGTCAAATCACTCTAGAGAGCACTGAGATTTCCTATTCTTATATCCATAAGAAAAATATGGTAGCCAGACAACCTAGTTGTACAACCATTGTAGAAATTGAGTCAATCTTAAATAACCAAGTGATAATTAATCCTACTCATAGCCTTCTTTATTTTTCCTTTTATCTCTTTTAGGTAAGGCCCATTAGGTGAGGATCACTGGATTAAAATCTAACAAATAAAAAACATTTCGTAAAAAATGATCACTTGATCAAAAGCAATGAGTTTGTCCAACTAAAAAAGAAATACCTTTCAAGATCTCCCCCTCTCAATATTAATAGTTTTACTCAAATAGAGACTTATTGATGCATTTATTTGCAAGATCAAAACTTGAATCCCACCTCTTATAAAAACCCAAACTTTTCCATAAACCATAACCCACCCAACATAATTTAAACATAATCTCCATGATTTGAGAAAGAGATAAAAAAACCCTTTAACTAATATTTTTATAAAGCATTTTAAGATATTTTAAAATTTTAATCATTTTATAATTATATGAAATACTGTTACTCTTTCATTTTATGATCATTTTTCAATATGTAATTTAGGTACGTTGTGTTTGGAATTCAATACAAAGAGGATTTATTAAAGAAAGCAACTCATGAGTATAGTGCAACCCCAATTCAAATATACTATGACAGCGTATTCCTCTGTTTACCAAAGTTGATGGCATCACCTTTTCAGTAGTGAAGCCAAATAACATGAATGAAAAGCGATCTGAGCTGTTTTTTTTTTTTTTTTGAAATAGTAATCTGACCTGATGCGTTTTTAGAGTGAGATTCCCAAGAATAATTTTCATAGAATGATTTAAAGTCAAAGGATGACGAAAACATTGAGAATAAATCGATAAGAAAAGTAAATTGCCAAGTTTTCATTGAGTGGCCTTTCTTTTGGGTATCTGATATGTTGTTTGACCTTTTTATTTTTTGGTAGGGATGAATGCATGGGAATTTTTTAGTGGTTATATATCGTTATTCAGTTATTTTGGTATTTTTATTTTTAATTTTAATTTTTGATTATATTAAAGTTATTTAGAAGTGTTTAATTTGTTTATATTTGATAGAATTTTTTTATTATAAAATAAAATTATTTTAAATTAGAATGTATATTATGTTATTATATATAAAAATTTCGATTATAATTTTTTCTTGGTGATTTTTTAAATTTTTTTAAATTATTTTATTTTCAATATTATTATTCAAAAGTCAATATTGATAAAAATTTAAACATGAAAAA